>CM056843.1:15287223-15332223 GCA_029853015.1 Chelidonichthys spinosus | reverse complement strand
CAGTCTTTCTGAACAGAAGTATGTGTACTTCTACTTCTACCAGTCTTACATCCCAGACTGCCCAACAGGCCTCCCTGCCAGAGGTCAGGTTACCTTGGTCTCCATCCACTCGGCCTCCAGGGTCACCGTGTCGTGGTCCTGGTGGTCCTCGGTCTCACACTCGGGACAGATGCAGATCTGGTCAGTCCGGCAGTAAATCTGAAACCAGACCAGCGTTAGGATCCCGTCAACAAGGCTACGGGAGTCTGACACGCTGCAGGGCTCCGTACCACGATCCCCCGGTGGTGGACCTCACAGACCGGGATCCTGGAGCTGCTCGCCGCCCCGCTCACGGTGAACCGTCTCCGGCTTCTGGGTCGACAGTAAGGGGGCGGCGGCGGGCCGGAGGGGTTCGCCATGGTGGCGATCGGACTCTGGTTTGGTACTGAAGACGCCAGCGAGGCGCTGACCGCCGACGCCGGGATGACCTCGCCTTCCGTGGAGGAGGAGGAGGACGAGGAGGAGGAGGAGGAAAGAAAAGATCAGCTCAACATCCATTAAAGGACATGCAGAGTCCCCAGAGGATGTTCACTGTGTAGTTGTGATGTCACACGTCTTACCTGGAGTCTCGCAGGGTGAAACTATTGGCAGTTTGCCTGAAGGTCGAGGAAGTTTCTTCTTCAGTTCATCAAATAAACCGTCTGGTATGCCTCCTCCTCCTCCTACTCCTCCCTCTGCTCCTCCTCTCTCCCCTCTCTTCTCCTTCCCCCCTCCCGTCATGGACCGGAACTGGTCCGTGATCTCTCGGAGGGTCCTGTTGATGTGGAGATCCGGTCGCTTCTGGTAGGTCTTCTTACAGAGAGGACACTGGCAAACCTGGGAGTGGAGGGAGGGAGGGATGATGGAGGACAGAGGGAGGGAGGGAGGGAAGGAAAGAGGGCAAAGGGAAGGAAAGAGGACATAGAGAAGGAAAGAGGGCAGAGGGAAGGAAAGAGGACAAAGGGAAGGAAAGAGGGCAAAGGGAAGGAAAGAGGACATAGGGAAGGAAAGAGGGCAAAGGAAAGGAAAGAGGGCAAAGGGAAGGAAAGAGGACATAGGGAAGGAAAGAGGAAAGTGGACAGAGGGAAGGACAGAGGGATGGAAAGAGGACAGAGGGAAGGAAAGAGGAAAGTGGACAGAGGGAAGGACAGAGGGATGGAAAGAGGACAGAGGGAAGGAAAGAGTAAAGTGGGCAGAGGGAAGGAAAGAGGACAGAGGGCCGAGGGAAGGAAAGAGGACAGAAAGTATAGAAGATAGAGGGCAGAGGGAAGGACAGAGGGCTGAGGGAAGGAAAGAGGACAGAAAGAAGGACAGAGGGCCAAGGGAAGGACAGAAAGACAAAGCAGACCCACCTTGGCGCTGTCCCAGTAGCGGTTGATGCAGGACAGACAGAAGCTGTGTCCACACGGCGTTGACGACGGGTTGGTGAACACATCCAGGCAGATGGAGCACAGGAACTGCTCGTCCGACAGGACGCTTCCATATAAGGACATCCTGGGGGACAGCTGGAACCAATGAAGACCCGGTCAAAACCAAAGTAAGCTGTTTATTTTAAAAAAGAGATTTTGGAAAAAATATGTATGCAGTCGAGTTTGATGGTAAAATGGTGCCGTTCTATGGAATGAAAGTCAAAACTTGCTATAGTGGCGTCTTTCTCTGTGTTCGGTACCAGGATGTAGCGTTACTCACGCTAACAATCAGGTCCCTTCTTTCTGTCCCTGCTGATGAAACACATCAGCTACAATAACGTAACATTAGTGATGGAATGTAACTACGTTAGCTAGCTAGCTAGCGAGACGAGCTAACGGCTGCATTGGTGACGCATGTTGCATTTTCTGGGAAAGAGCAAAAATCTGCACCTTTGCAAAACAAAAATGTGAAAAAAGACGGCGAGATGAATGGAGGGAAAGTTTAACACGAACACAAAGACCTCTGTCGCCTTGAATCAGATTACGAGAATCAAAAGACTCGAGGAATGAAGTGGAGCAGGATTCTGTCCCGTTTATCACAATCAGGACAAGAAGAAAACACTTTGTTTTGGTATGGACATGCAGCAAAGCATCATGGGTAGGATTCAAACCCTGGACGCTCCTACGCTCGACTGAACGGGTGACCGACGTTTTGGATTTAGAGTTTAACCAAATAATCACCAATGTCGGAGTAGTAATGAATAATAAAAACACTGGTTTAGGGATCATGTTGTTGGGTTATTTCCACCATGCTGGGTAGCATCTCAGCTCTAACAATACAGATAAAACCACAGCGTGGTGCCAGCGACAGTAAACCTGCAGCCTGCAAAAAAGCTGTTAGTCAAGAAGTGTACGAATTACTCATGAAGGAAGATAAACTCAGGTGTTTACGCTTCACTTCCTCCGTTCTTACCTTTCACAATAAAAACCTGACTTAAATTTACGGAGCATTTCCATAAGAGGCAACGCAACAAAATAGCTTTCAACAGGTGCGATTAAATAACCAGAGGTTGTTCCCTTGTAAACAAACACTTGCGATACGTCGGATTAACACATGATACCTGATGGTCCGATTTCTAAAAATAGATCCAAAAAGCTCCGGGGTGGAAACAAAAAGCCTTTCTCGATATTTGCAGGTCGTATCCCGGTCGTTCACTTATGGAGTGTGTTTGCCTCTCAGGCTGCGACGTATAAGAAGGTGTGTGTGTGTGTGAGACAGGGTTGGCAGGTCGCACCACGCCCACTCACCTGTCTCTCAGTTCGGCAGGTAAATGTGGCAAGACTGGTTAAACGCAGAGTAGCAGAAACAACCAGAGTGTCCTCAGGGTGAGTCAGACCTGAGTCAACCACGAGTACCCTGCAATTACCACGCCATTAGGGTTAGTCGTAAAAATCATTGATATATATATATATATATACACTCAACAAAAATATAAACGCAACACTTTTGTTTTTGCTCCCATTTTTCATGAGACGGACTTAAAGATCTAAAATTCATTCCAGATACACAATATTACCATTTCTCTCAAACATTGTTCACAAATCTGTCTAAATGTGTGATAGTGAGCACTTCTGCTTTGCTGAGATAATCCATCCCACCTCACAGGTGTGCCACATCAAGATGCTGATCTGACATCATGATTAATGCACAGGTGTACCTTATACTGCCCACAATAAAAGGCCACCCTGAAATGTGCAGTTTTTTGCTTTATTGGGGGTCTGGGGACTCAGAACCAGTCAGTATCTGGTGTGACCACCATTTGCCTCATGCAGTGCAACACATCTTCTTCGCATAGAGTTGATCAGATTGTCAATTGTGGCCTGTGGAATGTTGGTCCACTCCTCTTCAATGGCTGTGCGAAGTTGCTGGATATTAGTGGGAACTGGTACACGCTGTCGTATACGACGGTCAAGCACATCCCAAACATGCTCAATGGGTGACATGTCCGGTGAGTATGCTGGCCATGCAAGAACCTCTCCAACGTGCCAGACGCCATCGATTGTGAGCATTTGCCCACTCAAGTCTGTTATGGCGACGAGCTGGAGTCAGGTCAAGACCCCGATGAGGACGATGAGCATGCAGTTGAGCTTCCCTGAGACGGTTTCTGACAGTTTATGCAGAAATTGTTTGGTTATGCAAACCAATTGTTTCAGCAGCTGTCTGAGTGGCTGGTCTCAGACTATCTTGGAGGTGAACCTGCTGGATGTGGAGGTCCTGGGCTGGTGTGGTTACACGTGGTCTGCGTTTGTGAGGCCGGTTGGATGTACTGCCATATTCTCTGAAACGCCTTTGGAGACGGCTTATGGTGGAGAAATGAACATTCAGTGCACGAGCAACAGATCTGGTTGACATTCCTGCTGTCAGCATGCCAATTGCACGCTCCCTCAAAGCTTGTGGCATCTGTGGCATTTTGCTGTGAGACAAAACTGCACATTTCAGAGTGGCCTTTTATTGTGGGCAGTATAAGGTACACCTGTGCACTAATCATGATGTCAGATCAGCATCTTGATGTGGCACACCTGTGAGGTGGGATGGATTATCTCAGCAAAGCAGAAGTGCTCACTATCACACATTTAGACAGATTTGTGAACAATGTTTGAGAGAAATGGTAATATTGTGTATCTGGAATGAATTTTAGATCTTTAAGTCCATCTCATGAAAAATGGGAGCAAAAACAAAAGTGTTGCGTTTATATTTTTGTTGAGTGTATATATGTATAGATATGAGGTATATCATGTAGAATACTGCAGTTTCTTCATCACAAAACACTACATTAAAGGTGTTTTAATTGATATCACCAACTCTACTACGGAGCCTTTTAGCATCTTTCAGCTCATTGTTTTGGTATGAAGTTATGACAAAAATGACTCTTGGATGTTTTCATGACTTGTTTATTAGCTGGTTAAGATACTTCAATATTCATTTTAAGTCAACCGTCTTTGACAAATCAGGAGGCAACCTCCGGTTCTGAAAAGTGAAGCCAAACCTGAAGCGCCTTCAATTTGCGTTTCGCTCTTTCTCTCTGATAGTGGCCATCAGGGGGCGACTGAAAATAAATCTGATTGCATTGAAGTCTAAAACCCGACTTCGAGGCACTTCGGCATTGGCTTCACGTCTCAGAACCGGAGGTCACCAGCTCGGTTTGAACCGAGTACTTCTTATGGTCATGTGAACCATGATGTTGTTTTTACTAAACCCAGCTACGTAGTGTGTTTTTTCATTGTCTTTGACCATGGAAACGTACGACGGGATCGCCTCACGATGTCGTCTGATCGTCGGTATTTAACGAGACCAGCCTGGAAAAAGAACAATGTCGTTTCTTTGTTCCACCCTGCAATTAATTCCTGACAGTTTATTTTACGACAATAACGTCACTCTGGACGTTGTGTACGTTACTTTCTCCTGTGATTGTTTTTTGTGTACGTGATGTTTTCTTCGATTTGAAATTCCTGTCAGCCACCGATGCACTCACTCCGGAGAGAGATAAGACGATGCTCGGGCAGCAGGATGCTGGTTTTTGTTATGAAACGTTGTCCTTAAAACTGTGCTGACGAGTCAGCTTCTCAGTAACGAGTTCCTTCATAGCGATCAGCTGATCTGCGACCATCGGGGCCTTTTCCTCTCGTACATTCTGTCCCAACGCTTCCACGTCATTTAGGAACCAGACCTCCTGCAGAGTCACGATGTCCGTTAGGAGGGGAGGTACTGTACGTGAAGTCCTGTGAATGACTTGAATGGAGGCTGTGCAGGTTTACCAGCTGTGTCCCAGTTCAGCAAGCTGCATTCCTCGGATGATTCATCTCAAACCAGATGCGTCACAGCGTCTGAGGCGAGGCAGCGCCGCGTCAAACGCTCCTTCTAACGCTTCAGAAGCAGCCGGGAAATGTGGCCTTCCTGTTCCTGATTCAGAGGGTTAGCTGATTCTCCGCTGTGATTGGCCAGACTGGGTTGAGGGGGTTGAGATTTAGATGATTACAATGCTAACAACTAGCATCTATGCTAGCTAACTTCCCATGAATGTACATGTATGTTTGTAATGAGTCCATCGTTGGTTTTATTTCTATGAGGCTAAGCCGCTAGCGGTAGCTTTCACTTGTTGTCATAGCAACGGCAAATTTAATTTCTCGATAATTTAATTTACATCAAATTTACGTCTTTTTCCTGATTCCCAAAAATCTGTTCTTTTACTGGACGAACGCTCAGAAAATGTGTTCTTAAAATAAATCAGTTTTTATTATTTGTTATAATATCTTGTCATTTCTTTTATTCAATGTTCTACTCCTTTATTTCTAGATATTTTATTTCTTTATTTCCTTTATCTCATATACTTTTAGAAAACCAGGGAGTAAAGGTCATGCTGGCGTCGCCGTGGCGATGACGGTAATAATAATAATCTGCTCCGGATTACTCCTGTGCCTCCAGCGTCTCCAGCACGGCTCTCAGGATGGCGGCGATGGCCACGGCGCCGGGGTCGGGCAGGGTCACCCGCTCGGCTGCGATGTAGCTGGCTCGCCCCGCCCTCGCCGTGAGGTCACGGGTCGCCGCGGCCCCCGAGGTCGCTTTCTGAGGACCGGGAGAAAAAAAAAGGAAAAGGTGTGAACGGACGAGTCGAATTGGAGCCGGATCAGGTGCAGTGCCGCCACAGCGCCAGCAGGAGGCCACGGCGTTTTACCTGCACGGCGGCCAGAAGTACTGCCACATGTCCACCGGGTGGCGCTGCTGCTGCTGTCATCAGCTCGTCCACAGCAGGACACAGGGCGTCCAACTAGATGGCAGCAGACAGATGATTAGTTAACGAGGAGGCGGAAGAAAATCTTTTTTTAAAAAGTTAACGAGAGAATAAACTCGCCATGGTTCTGTCTCCGGGCTCGGCGCCGCCGTACCTGAAAGATTAGTTATTTATTATCATTGAATCCACCAGTTAACATTTTAATTTGAAACAGGAAATAAACCTCTTCATGGCCTGTGTCCCAGCATGCATTGCACGAGCCCAGGCCGCCACGTCGCTCCGCCCCTCGGTCACATGACTAGCGGCCGCCGTCAGGAACAGACTGTACAGCTGGAGAGACACGGAAGAGGACTGGGGTCCGATTAATGCTGCTGATTAATTAATTAGTGAGTTAATTAGCAGTCAGACTTCCTACCGCCCCCGAAGACCCGCCCATCTTCTCCTGCACCAACCCGGCGAGGACCGACAGCAGTTGCCCGGGGCAACCGGGGACCACGTGATCCTGGAGCCAGTCCTGAACGGCTGAATGAGTATTTTCTTTAGGGTTAACGTCCGGTGGGAAGCTCCGCTAGCTCCTGGTTTGGTTGCCGTGGCGACGTGCGGCGTAGGTTTTTTTCCCTTACCTTTAGCAGCGTTAGCGTGAGTGTTGCCACAGTCTCCGTCTCCGGCGGCGCGGTCCAGAGAGTTGAGCTCCTCCCGCTTCTCCAGCAGCATGGAACAAACCGCCGCCAACGCCGCTCGCATCACGGGACTCAGCGGCCCTGAAGAGGACCAGAAACTGATTATGCAGTTTCTCTAATGACCACAAGATGGCGGTGTTGAAAAATCAAAAAACCCAACAAATAATGTGTATGAGTTCGGTGCTGACCAACCTTCAGAGTGGGCGTCGTCCTGAGGCCGTGTGATCGCCGCTGGAGGCTCCGTGATGTAGCTGCGTCCACTCACACACGCAGTGCCGATGTTCGGCCAGGCGGGGGCGCTGGTCCCAGCGTCTGTACGGGACGGAGGCTGTTGTGAGTCAGACGGTGGCGGAGAGACAAAGGTTTTACGGCGTTTTACTCACCAAACAGCCTCAGCGTCTCCTGGTCGGCCCTCATCAGCGTCAGCGACACACCCGCCATCTCCAGCGACGTCATGAACGACCCCGACATCACCCTGGCAACCACCACGCCCCGACTCTCTGTAACCGGGGGCGACAGCCGATTGCAGTAGGTGTGTTGATGCCTTTTCTCTGCATCCTTTTTTAACGTGTGTTAGCGTTTCCATAGTTACCCAGACAGATGATGGTCGCCCTGGTAACCACGGCGACCTCCAGACAGGACAGAGCTCCGAGGTTGTTCACGCACACGACGACGGCGTCTCCTGCACAGAAGATGGAGGACTTAGGTATGAACTTCTGCTAAACAACAGTTAAAAAGTTAAACAGCACACCGACCAGCTTTGAGAGGCAGATGTGATTGGCTGTCAGGGTTGGTCATGTGATCCAGCATGGTCTTCACCACCTCGTCTGCAGATGTCACCTGATCAACCCGAATACACGGAGACCAGTGAGGAGAACGTCGGCAGATTAAAAGTTAAAAACCGTCGGATTGAAGAACGCTGAGCCACCTTTGACCTTTTGATTCCGGGTTCACCGTGGATTCCTGAAGAGGACGGAGAAAACACGACATTTAGAAAGAACGGCAGGAACGAGGAGAGTTTCATTCTGGTCTTTGGTCTCGTAAGGTTAGACTTAGTCTGGACTCTATTGTTTTATTAGTATGTATTTTTATTGTTTTGTAGTAAACTGTGCTGGATACTTCAAAGTACTCGCTCCATTACCACTTTCAAACCGGCCACTAGAGGGTGCTGTTCTGCAGATTAAATGACCAAACTTCTCCGTTAGCCCTCCCCCAGTTCCTCACCCCCTCTCACCCAGTCCCAGTCCCTCACCCAGTCCCAGCTCCATGTCTCCCGGGGGCAGCTCAAAGGAAGGAAGGCACCCTGGAACGCTGCAGGGAGACAGACTCACCCCGAGTGTACCTGGAGGACAAACGGACACGCGTCATCAACTTTATACTAGACCCCCCCCCCCCCTCCCCCCTGAGACTCACCGATCCCCTTCAACACCTCCGTCGCCTTGGAAACAATATGGTCCAATGAGAAGCCTTCTTCTGCTAAGGCACCTGCCAGCTGACAGGAAATGGACCAAAACCAGCGTTATGACATCATCATCATCCACCACCTCCAAACTCGGTTCTTGTGAGGAACTATTTTTCCAGGCGTATTAACATCCTTTTGGGATGGTCGTTGTTTACCTTGTGGATGAAGATGGTGCCACACAGGCCCCGCCTCCCGGCCTTACTGGGTCGGTCGAAGGCGCAGTCCTCGGCGACGATCACCATGTCGACGGCGACGCCGTGGTTACGGGCCTGCTCGGCTGCCAGGCCGAAGTTGAGGCGGTCTCCGGTGTAGTTCTTCACGATGAGGAGGACTCCGGAGGCGCCTGTGTTACAGGCTGTTAGACCATATTCTTATCGTTATGATTATTATTCAGGACGCTCCTGTTACCTGCGTGGTGCAGGCAGAGGATGGCAGCCAGGACGCTGGCCGGCGGTGGAGAAGCAAAGACTCCGCCCGCCACGGCGGCCGACAGCATCCCTGCACCGACGAACCCTGGAGACAGGAAGACCACGTCAGCCCCGGAGGGGGTTCAAACAGTTCTGAATATGAAGACGTCCTACCCCCGTGTGCCGGCTCGTGGCCCGACCCCCCTCCAGACAGCAGGCCCACTTTGCCCTTCAGGTTGTGGAGGTCGGACCGCACCAGGACTCTGTGGCCCCCCAGCAGGGACAGGGCTCCGCTGGCCCTCACCAGACCGCCGAGGGCCTCGTCCACACAGCCGTCCACCGAGTTGATCAGCTTGGCTTTGGGCTGGAGACAAACACCAGCATCATATATATATATATATATATATATATATATGTACATATATATAATTAAATACAATGTGTTGTAAGAGTAAGTACATCAGGTCTATACACCTGGTTTAAGCACCATCAACTTCTACCTGCCGCAACCACAGTATAATGACGTCACTTCCGTTTATCGCTGCGTGGACTCCGACCCCTTTCAAAGTTAACAAGTGTGCGGCCCAAAAAAAAAGTAACGCAAACTCATGCAGGCTGCAGAGAAACCTGATGACGTCAGCGCGCGTTCACGGTCGCGAGGAGTCGCTGCTCGGTTCACGAAGTCTCCCTAAAGTGCATGGATCTCTTTCTTTTCTTGTTTACCTCCATTTGAACGCGTCTTCTCGAGCCTTCCTGCCGCAGATGGGAGAGCAGAGATGCGAGAATGACACCGGATATAGCGTGACGTTGCCTACAAAATAAAAGCGTGTGATGTATGTAAATAAACTCACTGTACAGTACAGTAAAAGAGCGTATAATTAATATACGTATTTATGTTATTACAATATATATATTTTTATTCGTGTGGGGTAATTTTTTTTGTGTCCTTGACTGCATTACTTGAGTGCTTTATTGTTTATTTATGTTTTATTCTTTGTAAATATCGTGCTCCCTGAAGACCAATGCAAATCCCTTTTATGTGGAAACGTACGACATTAACTCGTTTCTGATTCTTTATATATATATATATATATATGTTTAAAATTAAGTTTCCCTGCAAAACAATCTACTTTACGTTTTTTTCATGTTAAGAAAGAAAATGCGAGATTGAAAATACTGCTAAATATTTTTTATCCTGAAAAAAAACTCCGCTCAGTCGGGCGGCTCCGTGACCAGTATCGAACCAACCCTCCCGGTTGCTCCTGCGTGACGCACGGGAGCCCCCTGGCCAGCCAGCCAGTCAGCAGTTCGGCCCCACTTCGGCTCCGCTCGGCTCCGCTCGGCTCGGGAACCCGTCCAGAGCAACATGCAGGATGGCGAGTGTGGAGACAGCCGCCGAACACGAACGCATCCTGCGGGAGATCGAGAGCACGGACACCAACTGTATCGGACCGACCCTCCGGTGAGTAACGTTGAACTCCGGTGTTTGTTGTTGCCCCCCGTGGGGCTGAACCGCCCCCGCCCCGACTCCCTTCCCCTCTACCCCCGGCGTCACCCGGCTGAAGGGGACGGAGAGAGTGGCTAGCTGTGATTAGCACCAAGTTAGCAACTCCCGGGGAAGCTTGCCTCAAAACTTTAACCAGTGTTTCCATTATCGGACAGGTAGCCTAGGCTAACTTTAGCTAAACATCCACAAAGCTAGCTAAGTCACGTAGCGGACAACCGACAGTTAGCCGTGAGAGTATAAACACGTTTTCCTGACACGACCCTCCCCCCTTGTTTATAGTGTGTTGCGTAAAGCGCGTCAAACTTTATCCAGAAGCAACTCGAGCTAACGGCTAATGCTAACTGGGCTAGCTACTTGTCATTCTGCTCACTGGCGTCCTAGCCCACAAAGCGAGAGGCGACGCGTAGCCGCGGCTAGCTCTGGCTCTCTCGTGTGTTTGTTGTTTTTCTCGCACACGTCGGTTACGTTGTAGCTTGGCGTGTGTTTATTATTATTAGTTTGGCTAGTTTGCATGCTAGCTGGGTTAGCTCGAGTTAAATCAAGGGAGTGTCAACAGTGCAGCAGCCCGGCGGAGCCCTCCTCTGTGTGTTGTAATGTGTGCACACAATGAATGAGCGCTGTTTGCCTGCTGGTGTGTCATGTGTTGTGAACGCTCATTAGTGCGTGTGCGCGCGCCTGTGTTTTTAGACTGTTGCTGGATTATTTTATATTTGTATTATTATTATTGTTATTATTTTTATATTTTTTGTATATTTTTTGACATATATATTTAATTTTATTATATAAATACGTTCAACATGCCCCCCCTCACTATATATTTTTTATTATTTATTACTTTATTATAATTATTTTTAAATATACATATATATTTTTAAATAGATATTTTATGCGTAATATATATATATATTTTACATGTACATTTATTATTGTGTGTGTATATATATATATATACAATAAATAATTGTCAGTAACTGTAGGGCTGCATCTATCGATTATTATAGTGATCGAGTGTAAATTATTCTATTGAGTAATACTTTCATATATTAAAGAGCAAGTAAATAAATACAAAAGAGAAGATAAAACATGTCTCTTAAAATGGACAACCATTTGGCTTCCCTTTTTTGAAAAAAATCTGTTTTATTGATATTAAATTTAATATTATAAATATGATCAGTCAAATGAAATAGTTTCAGCCGTACTATATAAACCACTCCAAAAATAAACCGAGAGGACCATAATCTAAATAAAGCAAACAACAAAGCATCTTTTTAAAAGTCTCAGAGTGAACGTGTCTTTGGTCTTTGAACGTCCGAAGCGGAAACATGGAATGACCAACCGGGAAATGAGACGCAGGAACCGGGCTGTTAAAGGCCTGTAGAAGGTGGTTTCTCTTGTTAACTAGAGGGCGGCCCACGTGGCTCTCAGGGCCCATTATTACTGATATAGATGCCCACATTTAGAGTTACACAAAGACTCTTTTGAAGCCGGTTTGTTCATTTCAGGGGGAATATCAGGGAACTTTAAAAAGTCTCTGAGTGGAATACTTTTCTTTCCCGGGTCATTTCGTAGCGTGGTTGCCATGGTGACTTTGCTTTATTCACTCGTCAACAACAAATAATAGTTGTGCAGCGTTCACGCAGTGAAAACTATAAAGTTCTGTACTTAAAGCTTCACAGATTAATCTTTTTTAGTTGCTCAACACAAAAGTCCTCTTGTTGTCTTCATAAAAAGTCCTGGAGGTTCAGCTTTAAAGTCAGTGAAAGTCATTGAAAGTCAGGGAGTCTAGACCTGGAGTGGGAATGTAGACAGAAGGAATATTATTTGGCGTTTCATGTCCTCCGGCTTCCTGTTTGTGTCGGGCCGAGGCCTCGCCGTTGTTTCCAGTCACACACACACACACACACACACACACACACACACACACACTTCACACACAGTCGGTGATGTCATCAGCTATATTTAGCCCCCGAGCGATGATTAACGGAGATAATTTTAACAGGCAAATGTAGCCGACGATGAAGGTTTTAAGCTTTAAAATCCACGTTTGTAATTCCTGCATGTAAACACACAGATAAACAATGTTTGTACTTCGTCAGCAGCTTCACACCAGAATCCAGGTGGATCCAGTGAGGTTGCCATGACGACGTCCACTTCTGAAATGCAGATGTTGACGTGTAGCAAAGCTTTTTTCGAAAGCATTTTAACTTCAATAAGCCAAAATGGTGATTAATATAAATCTGATTTAAGTGTGCAGCCTCATGACTGGGCAACATTGTTTAGCGGCGCGGGGGTTTGGCGGAGCGTGTTCTCCTGCAGCAGCAGGTTCGATGCCGGCGGCAGCATTCCTCCCTGATAGCGGAGGAACTCGTTGATGTGTTGAGTGCAGCGCTGTCTGTCTGTCCGTAGGGAGTAACTTACCACACACACACACACACACACACACACACACACCCTGCTGAGTCATCTGTCTTTATTTGGGAAGACACACCAACACACACATTCATGACACACACACATTAAGAGGGTTGGTGTGCTCAAGTTAAGTGGGTTAAGATCCTATTTAGCCAGCTGTCGATCTCTCTCTCTCTCACACACACACACACACACACACACACACACACACACACACACACACAGCCGTCTGTTTACAAAGATGTCATAACTCGGAGCTTTCTTTGCGTGTCTTTGCTCGCTGCTTGTAAGCTTTTTATCCGCTGACACGCCTCCATTCATATAATAACACTGTAGGCAGGGTCCTGGAAATCCTTGAAAACACTTGAGTTTTACTGTGGTGTTTTCAAGGTCTGAAAAGGTCTTGGATTTAGACTAAAGGTCTTGAAATGTGTGTTCTCTGTGATGACATCTATGATGGAACAGAGGAAAGAAGATCTCCATATCTGAGGGACTGAAAACATCATTTCCTGACATTTCTTTATGAAAAATGACTTTTGATGATGAACAGATGATGAAAATAGTTGGTGATTATATTTCTGTGGATCTGTTAGTGGAATTAGTTTTCCTTTCATTTGTGGTCCTTCTGTAAAAAGCTGTCTCCAAACATCATGTTGGTTGTTTAGAGGACAAGAACATCTCATTTAATGTGATGAACAAGTGACAGAATAAGTAGACTGAATACTGACCATTGGATTGGTACAAAGATGGAGTTTACCACAGCTGGAAGGGGCTGGAAAAGCATGGAAATGCACCTGGAAATGCTGGGAAAGTGCTTGAATCTGAGGGGAAAGCACTGATAAATCATAAGGTGTCCCTGCATAATGAGCAATAATGTATTTCTTTACGACCTCTGGTGTTCTTGTCGTCCCGTGTCGAGGGATCGGACTCTGAGACTCAGATTGTGAGATTATTTTCTCTGCCATGTTTGTCGAGCCTCAGTGATTGTGCAGGAAACAAACATCCTTGTAGTTCTTTGTATTCAGATTTATGGGAGCATGTTTCTATGCATTTCCTTGTTTGCTGTCAGTACACACACACACACACACACACAGACACAAACACACACACACAGACACAAACACACACAGACACACAGACACACACACACACACACACACAGACACACACACACACACACACACACACACACACACACACAGACACACACACACACACACACACACACACACAGACACAAACACACACACAGACACAAACACACACACAGACACACAGACACACACAAACACACACACACACACACACAGACACAGACACACACACACACACACACACACAGACACACACACACACACACACACACACACACACACACACACACACACAAAGAGCCCCGTGGCGTCAGACCTGCTCTATTGTACCAGTGGCCGTTTCCTGGTCAACAGGAGGAAGGGTGTGTGATTCACAGGTGTGTGTGTGTGTGTGTGTGTGTGTGTGTGTGTGTGTGGCGCTCAGGGAAACAGGAAGTGCTGTGAGACGGCTTGTACGTTACGGAGATACTCACGTCTTTATTTCTATTTGTTTACGTTCCGGAAACCGTTTCTCAAGTTCACTTTCAAACTCGTTGGTAAAATCGTAGCTCATATTCCCTCCAGGCGTAATCACGTTCACAGCTCTGCTGTGATTGACAGCTGAGAGGGGCGGGGCCAAAGTATAAAGGAGGTCAACCATTGGCTGAAAGTTAGACCTCATACTTGTGTGAATGATGACCAACTTCTCCCAGTACGTCTTCCTCATATTCATACTGGGAGTGTTGGAGCTAGAACTAGACTGTGATGGTCCTTTTTAAGGGGGTCAGATCTAGACTGGGATGGTCCTTTTTAAGGGGGTCAGATCTAGACTGGGATGGTCCTTTTTAAGGGGGTCAGATCTAGACTGGGATGGTCCTTTTTAAGGGGGTCAGATCTAGACTGGGATGGTCCTTTTTAAGGGGTCAGATCAGGGGCGGGTCCAGAGAATTTTTTGTGGGGTGGCACAGGGGGTAACGACCATTAATCTGGGGGGGCCGCCCAAAAGTAACAGAAACGAGGGGGGGGGGGGGGGGGGGGGGAGAAAGCTTTGTACAGTGAACATAGCAGTTCTGTTTAGTAATCAGTTTTAAACACCACTGAAACAATGTAAAGAAAAAAAAAGAGCCCATGATATTAAAAATAAATAAAATTAAAATGTGAAATAGAATTTTCAAAAAATAGAATAAAATGCTCAGTGTTCTGTGTTTTATTAAGATTAAGCAACAACATCAAAATTAAATTAGGACAGCACTGCCACTCAAATTCTCACAGTGAAATTGACAATAACAACTGCTCAGCTCTTTACATTGTGTCAACAATTTTATGTCCTGTATCACAATCAGATCAAGTAAAACTCAATGTACTGCTCAGTGCTGACACTTCAAAATAACTTCTCAGCTCTTTACATTTTATAAACAATTGTATGTCCTGTATCACAATCAGATCAAGTGCTGGTCTGGCTCTGGCCCTGGGAATTTTGACCCTGTTCTGCCTGGCTGCATTCAGCTTGACTCTCATCCTGGTCACCTGCACTTTCCCTGCTAATTTTCTTCTTGGAGAAGAAATCGAAGATATCTCCCTGCCTCCGTTTCATACTGTAGTAGGCTATACATTGAAAACGTGTTCACAAACACAATGAAAAGCATGTTATTTGCACTGTACCAACAGTAGCAACAATGATGATAGGCTACTCTGTTGTTGACTATTAATTCATGTCGCAAAACACACGACAGATGCTAACCTTACTGAAACAGTGGAGAGATGTGTTGACGTTTTTTCAGGTGGAGAGCTAACTAAAGTAAAACACACCTGTCGTCGTGTTGTTTAAGAGCAGTTTTTCATGCAAATTTAACAGAAGTTGGCAAAACATTTTTGTGATCGACAGTTTTAAAGAACCTGTAGTGTTCTGTTCTTACCTTAACTCGTTGCACCCGGTAAGTTACCGAAGCATCATGTTGCAAGAAAGTCCGACTGTTGAAGTTAAACGAGTTCACTACCGCAGAGCCACAGAGCTACTTCCTTTGTATTTTTTCGAAAATAAAAGCCTTCATGAGTCCTTAACACGGTCGTCACTTTAGGTTTCACATCTACTTCCGTTTTAACGTGCGCCGTGTGTGTAGCGAACTTTACACGATGATTGACATTACCAACGAGCCAATGACCATTGGGGGGGCACGCGGGGTGGCCAATCAGAATGCAGGGGTGGCACGTGCCCCCCCGTGCCACCATGGAAGACCCGCCTCTGGGTCAGATCTAGACTGGGATGGTCCTTTTAAAGGGGTCAGATCTAGACTGGGATGGTCCTTTTTAAGGGGTCAGATCTAGACTGGGATGGTCCTTTTAAAGGGGTCAGATCTAGACTGGCAGAGAGGAATAGAAATGGAAACTACTGGACTCCCAGCAGTGACTGTATAGAAACGTAAAGCAGTACAACTGCGCCCCCCAATGGATGTATTGTGTAAATCCACCCTCTTTCCTCTCCTCCTGGTCTCCTCTCCTCTTCCCTCTCCTCCTGGTTTCATCTCCTCTTTCCTCTCATCCTGGTTTCCTCTCTTCCTGGTTTCCTCTCCTCCTGGTTTCCTGGTTTCCTCTCCTCTTTCCTCTCCTCCTGGTTTCATCTCCTCTTCCCTCTCTTCCTGATTTCCTCTCCTCCTGGTTTCCTCTCCTCTTCCCTCTCCTCCTGGTTCCCTCTCCTCCTGGCTTCCTCTCCTCCTTGTTTCCTCTCCTCCTAGTTTCCTCTCCTCCTGGTTTCCTCTCCTCTTCCCTCTCCTCCTGGTTTCATCTCCTCTTTCCTCTCATCCTGGTTTCCTCTCTTCCTGGTTTCCTCTCCTCCTGGTTTCCTGGTTTCCTCTCCTCTTTTCTCTCCTCCTGGTTTCCTCTCCTCTTTCCTCTCCTCCTGGTTTCATCTCCTCTTCCCTCTCTTCCTGATTTCCTCTCCTCCTGATTTCCTCTCCTCCTGGTTTCCTCTCCTCTTCCCTCTCCTCCTGGTTTCCTCTCCTCCTTGTTTCCTCTCCTCCTTGTTTCCTCTCCTCCTAGTTTCCTCTCCTCCTGGTTTCCTCTCCTCTTTCCTCTCCTCCTGGTTTCCTGGTTTCCTCTCCTCCTGGTTTCCTGGTTTCCTCTCTTCTTCCCTCTCTTCCTGATTTCCTCTCCTCCTGGTTTTCTCTCCTCTTCCCTCTCTTCCTGGTTCCCTCTCCTCCTGGTTTCCTCTCTTCTTCCCTCTCCTCCTGGTCTCCTCTCCTCTTCCCTCTCCTCCTGGTCTCCTCTCCTCCTGGTCTCCTCTCCTCTCTCATGGTCGTGGTTTGTTAACATCGAGCTCTCTTCCCCGTCCAGCTCGGTGTACGACGGCCAGGAACATGGGCTCTTCATGGAGAAGCTGGACGTGCGGATCAGGAACCACGACCGCGAGATCGAGAAGATGTGCAACCACCACTTCCAGGGCTTCGTGGACTCCATCACGGAGCTGCTCAAAGTCCGGGGGGAGGCTCAGAAGCTGAAGGTGAGGAGGAGGAGGAGGAGAGGGAACGATGGAGGTGAAGATGGAGGGATGTTCTGGGATTGATTGTTTGTTTCCTCTCTCAGAGTCAGGTGACTGAGACCAACCGCCGTCTCCAGGACGACGGCAAAGAGGTAACGGACATCCTGCCGTCCATCCGGACTCGATTCTGGACTCTATATGCATCATTTTGTTTTTCTTTAAAAATAATAATCAGAATTTAAATAAATAAAATAAAAGGTGCACATACACATCAAGGTACAAGATCGTGTAAAAATTAAAAAGGGAATAATAATGATGATACATTAACCAAAATAATAATAATACAAAATAAAAATTATATTGAATATTTTTTTTTAAATAAACACATAAAAAATATAATGAAATTAATGATGATGATCAATCAACCAAAAAGAAGTAATAATTATGAAAATTAAAATAGAAAAATAAAAATATATATGTATATATATGATAAAAAAAATAAAACACGAATCACGTTTTTACTGAAGATTAAAAAATAAATATAACTAATAATGATGATGATCAATTCACCAAAAAATAAATCAATAAAAAATAATAATCATAATCAAAATAATTATAATCATAATGCAAAATAAAATAGAATAAATAAATTAGAAAGAATATATACATAAAAAATACTTAAAAATAAAACTATAATGATGATGATCAATTAACCAAAAAAGAAATAATAGTGATAATAGTCATAATGCAAAATAAAATAAAATAAATACATTAAAATAAATATATATATATATATATATATATATATATATATATATATATATATATATATATATATATATATATATATATATAGGGAGTAGGGAGATGGTGAAATCAGCTCCTAACTCCGCCTCCTGTCTCCAGCTCACCAGCTCCATGGAGCAGCTGCAGCAGTGTCGGGTGCAGCAGAGGAACATCGCCAGCACCATCGACAAGCTGTCTCACTGCTTACCAGGTAACAGGAAGTTAACGAACACACAGCATCTCCAGCAGTCTGCAGACTCATTCATCTCCTCCCTGTCTGCTTCCTCCAGTCCTGCAGATGTACAGCCGCCTTCAGGAGCAGATGAGAGCAAAGAGGTGGGCTGGCCTTTGTTTGAATTATGTTCACGAGGCGTCGGACGACATTCAAGTTTCATACCACGACTTATTCTGGAAATAAACACCCGGGTTCCCACGGGTCCAGTGTTATTTCTAATTCTATTATAAATACATTCTTTGGAATACCAAAGGGATTTTCTTTGCTGCATGTTTTAAATTTTAGTTGCCGTTTATCAGAATAGAATTTTTCTATACTGGGTTTTTTTTCTGTAGAATGGTTGTCATGGTTACTTTTGATTAACGTTTTAATTTTAAATACAATGATGGAACATTCCCTGAGATAGAGCCCAAGATAAAGTAAAGTATAAATAAATAACAATCAAGTATTAATAAATACAATAAATGATGCAAAAATAATCATGGGATATATGTACACACATATACTGTATATATACACACATACCTCTACCTATTTTATATATATATATATATATTTTCTGTTTTTACTGTGCTTTTTAATCATTATTCTTATTATGTGGAGCTGCTTGACTGCGTGTTAGCCACTAGGTGGAGCCAGAGCTCTGCTGTAGGGAGGATCCCTGCCCTGTGTGTGTTGAAGTTGTGACCCGTGTGTGTGTGTAGGTACTACCCGGCCCTGCGGACCCTGGAGCAGCTGGAGCTGACGTGCCTGCCGCGGGCCGGGCGGTACCGGTTCTGCTGCATCATGGCGGAGAACATCCCGCGGCTGAGGACGCAGATCCGGGACACGGCCATGACGCAGCTGAAGGACTTCCTGGAGAGCATCAGGAAGCACTCGGACAAGATCGGGGAGACCGCCATCAAGCAGGTACGCCGCCGCACCGAGCACATGACACGTCGCGTTGTCCAACACTCGGGAGCTCCTCGAACGCACCAAGCGTGTGCTTTTATAAAAATACTCGTAAAGTGTGTGTGTGTGTGTGTGTGTGTGTGTGTGTGTTCTCCATCATGGTAATCAGAAGCAGCCGTGTGTCTCTGTGGTTCCTCTGCCAGTAAACAAGCATGGAGGCGCTGCAGGAGACGCTGAGGCTTGTCATTGGACACACACACACACACACACACACACACACACACACACACACACACACACACACACACACACACACACACACAGTGCTTTTCACCACCTTCTGAGCTGTGTTCTGTTCTCTGAGGTGGAGGAAGTTGTATACAAGCGTCTGTGTGTGTTCTTCTCTCTCAAAGCGAGGCCTCCTTGTTACCGTGTTTGTCCTCTAGGTGTCACTAGAGCACCGCTGTTTCTCTCTGCTGCCCCCGGCCGGCTGGAGGTCACTCAGATGCTTCTCTGCACGTTTTTGCCTGCAGTCACCTGATCTCAGACCAGTGGAAACACCTCCTTTATTGTTGGTTTATAATCTATATGGTTGTTATTTTAACGGAGCAAACCTCCGCGTTGTGGGACGAACTGAGAAATATTTAACTTTTTTATTTTAATATTTTCATCCAGAACTTGACGATGATCTGGAGGAAAAAGGAAGAACCTTTAATGTTAGTTTCTCCTTTTTAATTTGTCGATTAAAACGCCGTTTTTTTACCTGCGAAGCTCATCGTGATCAAATTGGATTTTTTTATTTCATTCAAATTTGTATTGAATCAAAAGAATACATTATCAGCACAGCATACAGCCATCATTTCCTGTTTCTTTTAACGCTGAGTCGGTGATGTAAAACTCAGAAGTAAAGCTAGTCCCCCCCCATGCACCCCGGACCCTTCAGTGACCCCCCTTAGGGCTGGGGTCCCCCCCAGACCACTAATTACAAGGAGATTATGGAAGGCCGGCGGTCCGCCTCCCGACACCGATACGGGATTATGTCGTAGCATCACGTTTGGCTCGCAGCGCCGGCATCAATCAGAGCTCGGTGTGTTTATGTCTCCGGACCGGCCAGTTGGTTCTCCTCCTCCCCCTCCCTCCCTCCCTCCCTCACCCCTTTCATTTTGTTTTCCGTCTCCCTCCATCTCTTCCTCCCTCAGACTCCCTGTCTCTCCACCACACTCTGTTCCAAATTAGATCCGCAGCCGGCCGTCGCTGCAGATCCCTCCACCGAGGATGTGAAAATAAATAGATCTGGAGGGGGGAGGGAGGGGACGCAGGAGAGCACAGGGCTCACAATGGAGCTATTGTCTGCTGCCACATGCCCGTAGAAGAGGAGGATGAGGAGGAAGAAGAAGGGGATGAAGGGGGAGAGAGGGAGGAAGATGGAGAGGAGGATGAGGGGGAGAGGGAGGAAGATGGAGAGGAGGATGAGGGGGAGAGGGAGGAAGATGGAGAGGGGAGAGGGAGGAAGATGGAGAGGAGGATGAGGGGGAGAGGGAGGAAGATGGAGAGGAGGATGAGGGGGAGAGGGAGGAAGATGGAGAGGAGGATGAGGGGGAGAGGGAGGAAGATGGAGAGGAGGATGAGGGGGAGAGGGAGGAAGATGGAGAGGAGGATGAGGGGGAGAGGGAGGAAGATGGAGAGGAGGATGAATGGAAGCTGAACACGTTTGGTTAATATCTCCTCTGTGATGACGTGATGGAACATGTCTGAAAGTGTTAAACACGTTTTTAAAGACTTAGAAGGAATAATGCAACTAACGGTCCGACCTGCTGTGTGCAGGTGTTCACTGAAGGTACACACACACACACACACACACACTCTCTCATACATATATCTGTTGATGATATTTTGTGACATTGTGAATGAATATTATAACAGCAGCTTAAAGGCGTCCGTCTCCTTTGATAAAAACGTAAAGTTACTCCAGAGAACCGCACCCTTTTCAAACAAACAGGATAATCCCGTTTGTGGATTTTGATGATGGAAAGGTTCCTGTGATCTTTCTTCATCACGGTGTTTCCTGGTGTCGTCGTTACGCGGAGCGAGCGCTGTGAAGACCTCTGAGGACCACAGACAGTCTCCGGTTAAAACGCTGGTTTTTTGAAGGGAGTCTGGTTTGATGGATGCAGATTCACCTCTCTCTCTCCTTCCTTCCTCTTCTCTTTCAGTTCAGAGCTTCTGCTGTGTTCGGTAGTTTAACACACACACACACACACACACACACACTAATGGGAAGCAGACTGCCGGGCCAGTGAAGTGGAAGAAGATTGATTACCTGTATCTAGTTACTGAACACACACGTGCGTGTGCGTGCGGCGAGGGCGGCGGAGGGCTCGCCGCCGGGTCGCCGCGTTGGGGGGAAAAACCGAAAATAAACCGCTGCAGGTTATCTGCCGAATAATATAAAAACGTTATTCCTGCCAAAACGTGATCTACAGCAGGGACGACCCGGTCCTGGTCCCAGTCGGGATCCTGATCCGAGTCATTTCATATACAGAGGTTTCCTTTTTACAGTCGAGCTGCATGATGAGCTTGGAGGGGGAGGGGGGGGGGGTACGTTTCTACGACAACAGTCTAGTTTTCTAAAAAAAGTATCGTTCTGTTTTCACAAGATTCTGGAAAAGATTTTGTAAAAAAACTTCCCGAGAAGAAAGTTGTAAATTTCCAATTAAAAGACTTGATAATGAAGTAAAGAAACAACGTGCTGATTTGCAGGTGATGAGTTGACATGAACATAAAGTGAGATCGGTGAATTAAATGAAGACCAGTGATCGGACTCTGCTGCTCCACCAGCTGCTGGGAAGTTAAACTCCAAACTGTGGGAATTAGTTTTGGAAAACAGCTTCACTGCTGGCAATCATTTCTGTTTTTTAAAAAGAAACTCATCACATTTGTGCATTTTCCAAAATAAGAGCCCACGCTGTTCCTGCATGAGCCTTCCAGAGGAACGCCGCGGACGCCGCGTCCCCGTTTCTCACAACTCGTCGCTTTTCTGTTTAATCCGCCACAATAAACAAACCCGCCTGTCGACACCAGCATCTCGCCAACTTTGCTCTTTCACTTGCAATTTCTGTCAGTTTCTGCCGCGGACGCCGGAGGCCGAACCCGCAAATCCCCTTCAAGTTTTGTCAGCGAGGCGAATATTTAGCGTCGGGCAACGCCCGGCGGTGTCGCCACATCGTAACCTCGGCTCATTTACACTAAACGGAGTACTCCGACTCGTCCTCGCACGTTCTCACTCCCTTCTTCCTCGCCACCGGTTTTTACTGAGTCGTGAGTCCAGAAGAGACCTGTTTTTACTGAGTCACGAGTCCAGAAGAGACCGGTTTTTACTGAGTCATGAGTCCAGAAGAGACCTGTTTTTACTGAGTCACGAGTCCAGAAGAGACCGGTTTTTACCGACTCATGTTTCCAGAAGAGACCGGTTTTTACCGACTCATGTTTCCAGAAGAGACCTGTTTTACTGAGTCATGAGTCCAGAAGAGACTGGTTTTTACGACTCATGTTTCCAGAAGAGACCGGTTTTTACCGACTCATGTTTCCAGAAGAGACCGGTTTTTACCGACTCATGTTTCCAGAAGAGACCGGTTTTTACCGACTCATGTTTCCAGAAGAGACCTGTTTTTACTGAGTCGTGAGTCCAGAACCGAGTTGTGAGTCCAGAAGAGACCTGTTTTTACTCCTCTCCTCTTCCTTCCCTTCCTCCTCTTCGCCACCTTCCTCCTCCTCCTCCTCCTCTCGTTGGGCCTCTCTGCGTACGAGATGACGCACATTCCCCTCATTTGAGCCTGGAGTGCGGCGGCGAGGACAAAACGTGACAAAAGCCGCAGCTTTAACGAGGTTTTCAGCAGGACTCGGGGGGCACACATCCACCTGCTGACCGACGCTCCAAGGAAAGAAAAAGCCGAATTGAGACACTTGAGTGGGATAATGTGACGCAGGCGGTGACGTCGGCGTAGCGGCGGCGTAGAGAAAGATGCTTTTCATGGGTCGGAGTTCTGTGAAGTCGGAGACTCTTCACTCGCTGCTCGTTGAGCTCTGGTTTTGTGTTTTCCTCTTTGGAGGGTTCTGCTTGGTTGAGTCTGGAAGAAACGGCTCATTGTTGAGGCGTATTTGGAGATTGCTTTTATTTATTTTGGTTGTTGTTGCCACCGCTTGGCCCAGAGCTGCGTCCCCCCCCCCTTGTGTTTCTGCTTATTGTCCGATGCGTGACTCATCGGGCCGCTATGTGCGCGGGCATCAGATCAAAGTTGGCATTGTGTTGCTGATCGTTCATGTCGTGTTTATCCGAGTCCACCTTTTTCCCGTGAACACCAGTTTTTCTCATTACCGTTTCTCATCAGGCGCCGCTCAAACGCCCTCTGACGTGTTTCTTGACGTCCTGATCGAGGGAATCGGGGGGAGGGCGGGGGGGCTACGTGCCGGCGCCGGCGATTCACGTGGATTTTCAGTCTGCGGCGGATCTGGAGCAGCGACGGAGGGATGCAAGATGGCGGCGCGGCGGGCGAGCATTCAGAGAAATCTCCACGTTGGTGTTCTAGAAAACGCCGCTTTCCTCCAGACTTGGCAACGTGCGCCCGTGTTTTCTATTTGCTTTGGATACGAGCTGCCAACCCAAACTTCCTGTCTGATTAGTATTATTACTAGTATTTTTAGGAGACCCCATCCCAGAGGGCACACATCGTTTCCCATGATGCACTGTTTTTCCAACCAAACCTATTTGGGGACGTTTGTTTCCATCTTTTTGTTGTTTGTTGTTTGTTTTGGGGGAAACTTAACTGGCAACCTTATCGTTGCTGTTTGATACAAATATCAGTGTGAATGTATTTATTTGTTTTTTAGTGATATAAATATCCTTAAATGTTATTTAACATGTACCGTCAAACGTGTGAGCCCTCCCCCGTCTCCCCCGTCTCACCCCGTGGAGGCCTTGGCTCTAATTTTACCTGCTTTGTTTTGGGGGATTCATTGACTCTTCATCCTTCCTGCTCTTCCTTCCTGTCCCGCCCTTTTCTCTGCCCCTCTGGTGTATTCTTAGTTTGGTAAATCACCTTTTATTTTTAAAGGTGGTTTCCATGACTATGTTTCTGGGATAAAAAAAACAACATCTCCGACCGCTGACCTCATCACCCGCTCGTTTCTAAGCTTCTATCTGGACGCCGCTTTGCAGCTCCGAGTCCGAGACCCGAGACCGAGTCTCGCTGCCGTGTTGTTGTTGTCGTCTACATCTGGTTTCAGTGTCACAACCTCGAAAATCAAAGAGCGCCCGCCGCTCTGAAGTCACGCCAAAAACAGCAACCGGCTCCCCCTTCCTCCTCCGGGGTTCAGAGAGGTGTTCTGGGAAATGTAGGAAATAACCGAAGGAGAAGCAAACGCAAAATAATCTTTGACTGTTTGACCCGCGTGGCCCTTCTGATGTGTGTGTGTGTGTGTGTGTGTGTGTGTGCTTCAGGCCCAGCTGCAGCGCTCCCTGGACAGCTCGGTCTCCACGCAGCCGAGGACCCTGATTGGCCGGCGTGGCAGAAAGGAGGCGGCGGTGGCGATGCCGGGGACGGACGATGGCGGCGGGCAGCACGGCAGCCCCATGTCAGAACAGGACTCTGGCATTTTGGATGTGGAGGATGAAGAGGAGGAGGAGGATGGCGACGAAGTGAGAGAAACACACACACACACACACACACACACACACACACTGCATGATCAAGTCTCTGATTGGTTGTTGGAAACCTGATCCGGACACTCGTATCCGTACTTCCTGTTCAGGTCTCTATGTTTTTCTTCGTCTCCTTGTGTCTCCGTGAACCTCCTCCATGATTGTTTCCTTCTGTCCGGCGCTCTGACATCATCATCAGGCACCTGCCCCAGGTGGAGGACCTGCACCAGGTGGAGGACCTGCACCAGGTGGAGGACCTGCCCCAGGTCTCAGTAACTTGCTTCCAGTCCGGCGGATGACCTCGTAGAAACACTCGGGCTGTGAACTCTTGGCGTCCCCCCTCGCGGGATCACAAGCTCTTTGTTTTTCACACTCAAGGAAAACGAAGCACAATGATGCTGAACTCGTCACCTGACCCCCCGACCCCCGACCCCCCCCTCCATTCTGTTTCAGGTCCCTGTCGTCCCCTCCGCTTTATTTACGTCCTGTAAACTCGACTCAACCTTCTTCACGGGAAGACCTTGGCAGCGAACAAAGGCCTGAACCCGCGCTCGCCCGAGGTTACGACCACGTTGGCGCCGTGCGGCCGCGGCGATGCCAACCAAGCGGCCCTCCGTCTCCTCACGCCAGCCCCGCCTCCCCCGCCGCGTCCTTCCCCTTCACTTTAACAGTCGTCCCTCATGTCCCGGCATCCGACTGTTATGTGCCCTTTGTTTGGTTTTTATGTCTCTAATGCGTGCGGACGAAAAACCTCAAAGTCACGGTTGAGGACCTCGGCTCGTCTGAGGTCGACTTCAGTTCAATGAAAGGCAGCGTTTTTCAGGATTCTTTTAGTACTTCTTCTTCTTCCTCATCTCGTCTGTTCTCTTGTCTTCTGGAAAATCATGGAAATGCACCTTGAAAGGCTTGAAGAGTGCTTGAATTTGAAGGTGGAGGAACCCTGAAGGAAGTCGCATACTGGTGTGATTTCCATTAAAAAAGAAGAAGAAACCCTTTAAATGTTGGAGATCTTATGTTTCCCTTCCGTTACATCGGCCGATATATTTTACCTGCTTGCGTCTCCTCTTCCTCAGTCTTCCTCACTTCCTCTTGTCCGTCTTTTAGCGCTCTTTGTCCGTCTCGTCTCGCTCACATCAAAGCTGCCATTGTGTGTGATATTTCACAGAAAGCAAACCTTCCACGAGGCCAAGAGGGCAGTACTGTTCTTTTTTTTTTCTCGTGTTGCTTTGTGTGAAAACGGGTGAATCGCCGCGGCGTTGTTGTGTGGAGGACGTGAGGGAGGAAGCAGTGGAATGTGGCACGCTCGCTCCGAAGGGAAGACCAATCATGTGGATCCATAACAGAAGGCATGACGTGTACGTCATCAATAACCAGGGATTTGACGAGGAGGTCCATATTTCTATTTTCCCCATGAAGCACCTTTTGATTAATGTCGTATCTTGACGAGAAGGAACCACTTGACATATTTGACCTGTAAAAACATGAATTCAGAGCCGTTGTAATGCAGCAGGGCATCGAACGTTGCTAACGAAGACTAATCCCACTCTGCAGCTTCACCGGCTGTTGGAAAGTAAAACCCAATCTGTGGGAATTTGTTTTGGAAAACAATCATTTCTGTTTTTGTAAAATAAATCACATTTTGTGCATTTTCCAAAATAAGATCCCACGCTCTTATTTTGGAAGGACATCGGCCCTTATTGTGTGTGTGTGTGTGTGTGTGTGTGTGTGTGTCTGCAGGTCCCGGGAGCTCAGGACCTGGTGGACTTCTCGCCGGTTTACCGCTGTCTGCACATCTACACCGTCCTGGTGAGTTCTTCCTGTCTCTCTGTGTTCAACAGATCCACCCGTCGCTCCTCCACACTCCAAATATGGTCACTTCCTCCTACTGGAGGCGACTACTTACAAGATGCTGAGGCTTCAAAGCCACAAACGTACTGGTGATGTCGCCATGAGGACCTCACCCCTCTCTCTCTCTCTCTCCCCCCCCCGGTTGCTCGCCCATCACCCACAACCCCTCCACGTTGGATCACTTATTAAAGCGTTTGCTCTCATATCTGTAACACGTTGAGTAACAGTGTTGTGTGTTACTAATGAGGTAGAAACAGACAGAAGCAGGCGATGGAAGGTAGTTACAAGGTAGGACGATGTACAAGTACACGGCTCACTTTGACTCATTATTACTCTGCTTAACAGGGAAGTAAATATGCAACAGGAAAGTATCGGATGAGGAAAATCATATCGCATAAAGCTTCGTTCAAGAGTCACGTGACCTGTATCTTTCTCAGTGTTAAGAGTCTCGAACGAGTCGACGGCGTGCGTGGTCACGTGACCCGGGTTAGGGTTGTGAGACGAGGCCTCCGGCTCTGGCCTGGCTTCACTCCAGCCGGTGTGTGTGTGTGTGTGTGTGTGTGTGTGTGTGTGTGTGTGTGTGTGTGTGGGTTGGGGGGGGCAGGAAGTGCACGAACTTTTGACAGGAAGGAGAAAATGAACGGGCAGAAAGAGCGATGGAGAAAGGGAGAGGGAGGTTAGAGAGAGGGTAAAGGGGGAGAATTTAAAGAGGGATTGGGCGAGCGAGGCTTAATAGTGGAGGAGGAGGGGGTGAGAGAGGTTAAAAGGGGGGGGGGGGGGGGGACTGAGGGACCAGGGATCTGAGAGGTAAAATCACTGGTTCTGTGGAGTCTGGTGTGGATAAAGTAGCTGAACTACAGATGCTTTCCTTTCTCTTTCTAAATAGAATAAAAACAAAGTCGGGGCCTTGATGAGGAGAGAGGAGAGGAGGGAGGAGAGGAGGGAGGAGAGGAGGTGTAACGCCGACGTTTACAGGAAGGAGAGAGGAGAGAGTGACTACAGAGCTCCAGGAGCGATAAGGAGGGAGGTCGCGGGGAGGTTAAAGGGGCAAAAACAGGAAGACATGGGTGAAAACACAACACAGAGGGAGGGAGATTAGAGAGGGGAGAAGGGGGAGGAGAACAGGGAGAAGGAGAATGAAGGATGAGGGATGGAGAAGGGAAAGGAGTGTGTTCAGTCTCGGTGAGGTGTTGAAAGGTCTGACCTCTTCACCTCCGAGGTCAGCCTCCCGGTCTGAAGCCGGTCTGAGTGACAGAGACCTGGACTCCCCACTAGAGGAGAGAGCTTGTACTGGGCAGACTGGAAAACCACCAACACACACACACACACACACACACACATGTAACAGTTCCATTTATTTTTCTAGTAGACCTGGATGTGGAATCCCGTTTGCAATCAAGACCACTTTCTCCATCTTCATCTGTTCTCCACGGTTTTTAAAGTCCACGGTTTTTCCAGACCCCGTTTTTTTTCTTTTTTTTTCTTCCCCCGAACAATTAGGCCTTTGTTACGCTGAGGCGCGTGCTGCAGGTTGAGTAATGTGGACAGAGTTGTGATCAGTGTAAACACGGGGAGCTGAAGTCCAACGGGGGAGGAGAGGGGGGCAGCAGCTGGTCCACCAGACCGGCAGCTCTGAGCTGCACTCGTCTAACAAGACCCACGTGGGCTGGTTCACC
Source organism: Chelidonichthys spinosus (assembly GCA_029853015.1). NCBI lineage: Eukaryota > Metazoa > Chordata > Actinopteri > Perciformes > Triglidae > Chelidonichthys > Chelidonichthys spinosus. The sequence goes on along the minus strand of CM056843.1, from coordinate 15,303,856 downwards.
ACAAAATACAAGATTTAATATCAATAACCAGATGAGAAGGATGCTGAGTCATGCTTTGTTAGGTCTGTCTGCAAGACCACAAGATAACTCCTGTTAAAACGCTGGTTTTCTGAATGGAGTCTGGTTGATGATGCTAGGCTACGCTAACATTGTAGCTGCTCCATCAACACTCCAAATAAGGTCATCTAGACATAAATACAGCAGAGACCTTGTTGTTTGGACCACAGACAGTCTCTGGTTCCTCCATATAGTCTGGTCTGGTCTCTGGACTAATGTGAGCTACTATCTAGACCTCTGGGGGACCACAGACAGTCTCTGGTTCCTCCACATAGTCTGGTCTGGTCTCTGGACTAATGTGGGCTACTATCTAGACCTCTGGGGGACCACAGACAGTCTATGGTTCCTCCACATAGTCTGGTCTCTGGACTAATGTGGGCTACTATCTAGACCTCTGGGTGACCACAGACAGTCTCTGGTTCCTCCACATAGTCTGGTCTCTGGACTAATGTGGGCTACTATCTAGACCTCTGGGTTAGGGCCTCTTTTGAATCCGTATTGTTCAGCAGAGTGTCGATCTGGGAAATAAAGAATGTGGTTTCTGTCACCTCAAGACGTCAAACCCCAAAACACGTATCTAGATCTCCACCGGCAGGATTCATCCGCTCTTTGTCGTCTCGTTTTCAGTTTTCAGTGTCGTTTGATGAGTTTAGATTTGGTGTAACAACGGTGTAATGATTTCTGTGGTGCGCCCTCTAGAGGAACCACGGGGAACAGCGTTTCTTGGTTAAAGTCGGGGTGAAAGTGAGCAGAGCACAAAGAAAACCTCTGTTTTTGTCCCGCTATCGTCCTCCGGCCTTCACAGCGATAACAGGAAGTGGTCACACGTCTAGGTATGATGTCATGACCAGAGCCTGCTGCTGGTCTGCTAGGTGGTCTAGTGGTGGTCTGGTGGTCTGGTCAGTAGGTAAAGGTCACGCTATCTGCTCCTTATCTCTGAGCTCAGGGAGGGCCGCCAACGGGCCACATGTTTCCTCCCATGATGCATCATCAGCAGCAGCAGCGGCGCTGATAAGAGGCTTCTGGGTAACGGACGTCAGAGATACGAGGCCGGTCAAGTTCACAGAGACGGTTCTGGTTTTTACTCTCTGATGTCTGAGTGTGTTTGATGACTGCCGCTAATCAAACACACACATGACCTGAGCTCAACTTTCCCAGCATGCACTGCTTCTGACCTTTTTGGGGTGTTTTATTCACCTGTTAAAATAAAAATCAATAACAGACAAAAACAAAACATTCTATTAATTTAAGGAGGAAATGTGGAGCTTATTATTCAACATCATACGATAATAATTTGTGTTGTTTTCAACTGAAAGATTATTTGATTTTATAATTAAATATAATCTAATAATATTTTTTATGATAGGAACAGTTTATAAACAGATAAACCTGGATTTACCTTGTGAACGCATCCTGTCAGCAAACAACCTTCCATGAACCGCTCCGTTGTTGTTGTTGTTGTTGTTGTTGTTGTTCATCCAGTCCTCCGTCAGACCTTCTTACCTCGGCTCTGGTTTTTAGGGTTTACGTGATGAGTTTGAGAACTACTACAGGAAGCAGAGGAGGAAACAGGCCCGCCTTGTGCTGCAGCCTCACTCTAACATGGTACGACCCGCACCCTCACCCTAACTACACCCACTCCCTCAACCTCACCCTAACTACACCCTCACCCCTAACTACACCCACTCCCTCACCCCTAACTACACCCTCACCCTAACTACACCCACTCCCTCAACCTCACCCTAACCACACTCTCACCCCTAACTACACCCTCGCCCCTAACTACACCCACTCCCTCACCCCTAACTACACCCTCGCCCCTAACTACACCCACTCCCTCACCCCTAACTACACCCTCACCCCTAACTACACCCAGTCCCTCACCCCTAACTACACCCTCACCCCTAACTACACCCACTCCCTCATCCCTTACTACACCCACTCCCTCACCCTCACTCCTAACTACACCCTCACCCCTAAATACTCCCACTCCCTCATCCCTTACTACACCCACTCCCTCACCCCTAACTACACCCTCACCCCTAACTACTCCCACTCCCTCACCCCTAACTACACCCACTCCCCGTAACTACACCCTCACCCCTAACTACAACCACTCCCTCACCCCTAACTACACCCTCACCCCTAACTACACCCACTCCTCACCCTCACCCCTAACTACACCACTCCCTCACCCCTAACTACACCCACTCCCTCACCTCCTCCTTTAAACTACTAAAAACTATGATTAATTTAATGTGTTATATTGAATTGTACCTTTGCTGTTGGACTCCCTCTCTTCCTCTCTCCCCCCCTCTCTCTCTCTCTCTCTCTCTCTCTCTCCCTCCCTCTCTCTCTTCCATGTCTAGCATGAAACCCTGGAGGGATACAGGCGGTACTTCAATCAGATAGTTGGGTAAGTCATCCATCTTTACTCCACCTCTCCATCACTACTCTTTTCTCCATCCCTCCCTCCCCTCTCCCTCCATCTCTCCCCTTCCCTCATCCCCCCTCCCTCATCCCTCCCTCCCTCTCATCTGATGGACTTCTGACCGTCTCACATCCTTTCATCTCTCCTCCCTTCTTCTCTCTCTCTGGCCACACTCACTCACTCCTCCCCACCTTACACTGTTCCTCTCATCGATCACTCCATCCAACTCTCTCTCTCTCTCTCTCTCTCTCTCTCTCTCTCTCTCTCTCACACACACACACACACGGTGGTGGCGATTGATAGAGTGTGTGTGATGTCGGTTAGGGTTATTGCTGTTATTCCTTGTGTCTGTCTGACTGGAGCAGACGCTTCTATAAACACACACACACTCAGCTCTGTTATTCCCATTTGACCGTTTGGAAAATGCCATCCCATCATGTCTCTGGTACTTTTCTCCACCGTTGACTTTCACTGATTTAATCCTCTTGTTCGCAGCAAACCGCAATCAGAGCAGACACAGCTTTTTGGGAGGGAGGGGCCGGAGGTAAACGTGTTCTAGTAGGAACCAGAAACACAAGTATGAGCCAGGAAAGGAGATAACCGGTCTCTTTAAAGGGACTTGTGCATTTGGACCCAGTTTTGTTTAGCTGCAGTGAGGCCTGTTGTGGTCTGGCGAGGCCTCCTGGTCCTGGTCTGAGTGAGACACCAAAGTCGATCTGTCTTTTCGCGGGACGACGAGTGCCGAGATGTCGGCGATGAAGGGGACAATAACATCTCATTTAATGTGATAAACAAGTGCAATAATAAGTAGACTGAATACTGACCATTGGATTGATACAAATATGGAGTTTACCACAGCTGGAAGGTGCTGGAAAAGCATGGAAATGCACCTGGAAATGCTTGAAAGGTGCTTGAGTTTGACTTTGGAAAAGGTGGAGGAACCCTGGTTGGATGTTTTAGTTTTTTTATGAGCATGATCATGTTATTGGATATCAGCTGACTGACGTGGTTCCTCCTTCCAGCTTCTTCGTGGTGGAGGATCACGTCCTCCACACCACCCAGGGTTTGGTGAACCGGGCCTATGTGGAGGAGCTCTGGGAGCTGGCGCTGTCCAAACTCATCGCCGCCCTGAGGACGCACTCCGTAAGTACACCAACCACCTGAACACGCCTGAGAACCAACCAGACCGCATCACCGCTAAAGGCTGGATTATGCTTCCGCGTCGACACAACGCAAGGGAGCTTGCGGACCCCTTACGTCCTTGCGGACCCCCCTTGCGTCGACGCAAGGGCCTGACGTGTGCCTCCCAAAAATCCTCGACGCGCGTCGAGGCAACGCAACGCCAACGCAACACCAACGCAGCGGCATTGGCTGTGATTGGTCCGCTAACTACATCCGCTGGAGACCGCTATCCGGTTTCCACTCATAAACACCGCCATTTAAACTTTTAAAAGGCTACTTTTATTGTTTTCACCTCGTTTTATTGTTTGCACCTTGTCGCTTTTGCACAAAGAAATAAAACACCAAGTTCTGAAAAATTGTGGATGTTTAAAGCCGGAAAGTAAACAAATACGCTATAACGAGGCTACGACGATATACGTCAAGAGTCTCGGTCGGTCGGTCAGTCTTTACAAAAAACATAGCGCCCTCTACCGGTGTGGCATTGAATTGCATTTCGACACGTAAACCCAACGCAGAACCATCACGGTCTCCAAGCAACTGCGTCGCCGTTGCGTTGCCGTTGCGTGATCACTACGCGGAAGCATAATCAGGCCATAACTGCTCACTCTCTGTCTCCTCAGTCCTACTGCGACAACCCAGACCTGGTCCTGGATCTGAAGAACCTCATTGTGCTCTTTGCTGATACTCTGCAGGTATACATATATTATATGTGTCTGTCTTGGTGCCAACAAAAGCTGTTAAAAATGTTCAAAAGCTGGTTTTGGAATTTAAAAACGTCATGGATTGAGTGATGGATGGAGGGATGACGGGGAGATGGAGGGGGTTGTGGGTAAAATACAGGAGAAAGAATGTGATGAGGTAATGCTGTGCGGCTGAATTCAAGCATAAAAACATCACCGAATGTGCCTTCACTATTCTATTTGAGAGGTTTTGTTATTTGTTGTGGAACATTTAAAAATACCTAATGTTTTATTCATGCAGCAAAACAAAAAAATTACAAAAACAATTATGAATTTAGGGCACATAAATTAAATTAAAAATAAACTAAGATTGTCTGTGTTTTTAAAGTCCTTGATCGGTATTTTAAAAACAAATTCACTGGAAAGTAGAAAATGTAATTTTGAAAAGAAATATTGAATCAGCCTGTTGACCTGCATGTCGGGCAACGTGATTAAATTACCAGCAAATTTAACGTTTCAGAACACGTAGCAGATGCGCCAATCTAAAATCATACACCTGGACTGATTATAAATCACAAATTTGCCCAAATTTGGGCTTTACAGAATACTAAAAAGAATAACTCCCTAAAAACAAAACCTTCCCTAAAGGAAGGAACCTCAGAGAGAGCATCAGAGGAGGGATTCCCCTCCCAGGACGGTCCCAAGTGCAATAGATAGACGTACAATCGATCCAGCTAAGGGCTGGTTTGAGCCGGCCCGGAGTGTAATAGATAGACGTACAATTGATCCAGGCCGGCCCGAGTGTAATAAATAGACGTACAATCCAGCCAACTAAAGGGCCGGTCTGAGCCGGCCCTGAGTGTAATAGATAGACGTATAATCAAGCCAGCTAAGGGCCGGTCTGAGCCGGCCCTGAGTGTAATAGATAGACGTATAATCAAGCCAGCTAAGGGCCGGTCTGAGCCGGCCCCGAGTATAATAGATAGACGTACAGTCCATCCAGCTAAGGGCCGGTCTGAGCCGGCCCTGAGTGTAAGCGTTAACGAGTTGCTGCTGTACTAATGACGTGGTTTTCTTTCTCCTGCAGGGTTACGGCTTCCCCGTGTCCCAGCTGTTCGACATGCTGCTGGAGATGAGGGAGCAGTACGGAGAAATCCTGCTCAAGAGGTGGAACATCACCTTCAGGTATCGACCGCTCGGCGACCCGCTCCAACACCGCTCCGCCGGCAGCCGTTGGGCGGAGGCGTGTGTGCATGTTTTTTTTTTGTTTCTCGGAAGCTGAGGATGTGTTGCGTGTTTGTGCGTGCTGCACTGACCTTCCCCTTTATTTTCCTGGTGGTTAAGGTCATAAGTTTGTGGGATTACTACACACACACACACACACAAGTGTTGGTTTGTGGGAAACGTCCTGGTCTTGGTTTTGAAGTTTTACGACCAGCCAGAGAGAGGAAGTGTTTTAAAGCAAACGTCCGGAACATTCTCTACCCTCCAGAATGGGTAGTACCCTCACAAGATGTGTGTGTTCAGCCTCACATGCCATTGTTTTACCAGTGCTTTTGTCCAATGACACCAGTGGGACTTGTGCAGCGAGAACCGACAAACAAACACACACACACACACACACACACACACACACACACTGGGGAAGCCACAGGAATGTTGTGTTGTATTGTTGGAGAGGGAGCGCTCTCCGGTTCATGGCCTCTCCATGGAACGTTGGAACGTCCGAACTCTGGAGCGCCAACAAGAAGGGGGGGGGGGAGAAAAACCTCAAGCATTAGAATGACCCCCAATGGGATGATTGTGTGTGTGTGTGTGTGTGTGTGAGGCTGAGGCTGAGGCATCGCCATCATTCCTGTTTTTTAAATTGGCTGAAAAACAGAAATGATTAAACCTGTGATTTTTTTGGTTTTTGTTTGTGTTTTTGTAGGCAGATCTTGGACCAGGACAACTTCAGTCCGATCCCCGTCTCCACAGAGCAGGAGTACAAACACTACACTTCCCAGTTCCCCCTGCAAGACCCCGACCTGGACAAGGTAGAAAACACGGCATCAGGATTTAAAGACACACACGTATAATAAAATATCAACTAAATATTTTGTTTTCCCTCCAGCTTCCCTTCCCCAAGAAGCTTCCCTTCTCCGAGTTTGTGATAAAAGTCTACTGCCAGCTCAAAGAGTTCATCTACGCGTGTCTGAAATACTCCGAGGACCTGCACCTCAGGTACGCTGGCCTCTCATTGGTCCACCAGAGGTTCACTTTAGAAATGTGACAGGTGAGCTGGTGGGTAGCAGCTAACAGTGCCAACAGCAGCAACCCGGATGGTTTTCGCCAAGGCGCCGTAGGTCAGGACGTCGTTATCGCTGCTGTAGGAGTGAAGAGACTCTTGTGGCTCTCATAACAACGCACACAGAGGGGCTTAACTTTTGACACAAAATCAAGGGTATTTTTAGTTGAAATGGAAACACACAAGCGATGGCTGACTACGAGTGGACCTTCTGAAAGCGGTGACGTAGACGGTAGAAACGGGTTTACGGGGGGATGTTATGGCTCCGCGCTGCTAGCTGGCTCCGGACGACTTCTAGCGGATCTAATGACGCCGTTTAAGGAGGTGAGGTGTGTCGGGATTCTGCTTTGTGTCTGAATAGAATCTTTTTTTTCTTTTCTCCGCTTTTCTTGGATTTTGAATCAAAAGTAACAGCCCAAGTGCAATTTTTTTTATTTTTTTTTTAACGCCGTCAGGAACTGAACTCTTTGTCGCCGTTAGTAGGCGAGTGTTTCGCCCCTGAGCACCGTAACACATGCTAGCCTAAAATAATATTTTCTCTCCATCACTTTCTGCCATTGTCTCTCTCCCTCTCTTATTTTACTCTCTCTCTCTCTCTCTCTCTCTCTCTCACACACACACACACACACACACACACACACACACAACTAGTCCATACACACACACACACACACACTAGTCCATACACACACACACACTAGTCCATTCTTTCCATTCTGACCAGGGATCTTTTTTCTTGCGCCACCACAACTCGGCAATCAGGTCCAGCTTCTGTTCCATGTTCTGTCGAGGTTAAACCGTAACCCTCCGTGTGTGTGTGTGTGTGTGTGTGTGTGTGTGTGTGTGTGTGTGTGTGTGTGTGTGTGTGTGTGTGTGTGTGTGTGTGTGTGTGTGTGTGTGAGTGTGTGTGTGTGTGTGTGTGTGTGTGTGTGTGTGTGTGTATTGGTCACGGTCAATGGAAGAATTAACTAAAACAATGCAGCCACTTTTCTGCAGAGGAGACGAGCAATCAGGAAGCAAACTTCCGCTGTCCACAGGGCTGGGGTTCATCCAGGCACACGCGCACACACACACACACACGCACACACACACACGCACACACACACACACACACACACACACACACACGCACACACACGCACACACACACACACACTGATCAACATGCATCCACATGCACGTAAACACATGCAGGAAACCTGACCTGCATGTGTAAACCTGCATTCTGATGTCTGTTATTAGTGTCAAGCTCGGATTCGGTCGGTGGTTTTCTTTTATTCGTGCACTTTCTTTTATTCGTGCACGTATCCATCCCCCCGCCGAGGCCGTATTCTTACCCAGAGTCCGCGTGTTTGATTCTCCATGGGTGCCCGGGCTCGTGTGTTTGCTTGTGCGTTTTGTGTCGATGCATGTGTTTGTTTGTGTTATGTTTGTGTGTGTCTGGGGGGGGGGGGGGCTGGGAACCAGGGAGGTACCGCTGATCCGTGACCAGCGGAAGAAAAGGAGACGGATGCTGGAGGAGGAGGAGGGAAGAAGTCTCCTGATCAAAGGAAGGAATCAATCGGATGAAAATGAGAAGAAACGCAGCCTTTTCATTGGTGAACAACAAAAAACAGTCACTTGGTGTTCGGCATCAGCTGTTTGCACATACGCCGTTCGTTTTGAGTTAAGCCCCGCCTCTCACATGATCAAACTTGCACACTCAAACCGCCCTGCTGTTGGCGCTCAAAGTTCACGTTCAGAAATTAGGGATGCACGATAATAGGAATTATGACGTCATCCCGATAAATCCGATACAATTATTAATACCTCCGATAATCCGACGATAGGATGTGTGTGTTAAAACAGTGCTACGGGTGGATTGGGATGAGGGACGTTAGTTTTTTTCTAGGCGCCTCCCGTTTAGCATGTGATGTGGTTACTGTGGTATCACAGGTTTCGGAGGAGGGAGTTAATCCACAAATCGAGCGCTCCCTTCTCACGCCAGGTTCACACTGCACGCGGAAGCGCCGCGGCACAGCGCGCCGCCGAAAATCGCGAGCGATCCGCGCACCCCCCGTTCAGACCAGACGCGTATTTCTCCGCGGCGGTCGACAAGCGCTTCTGCTCAGCTGTTGTTCATTCAGAGCTATTTTTTCCCATTAAACCCCACAGAATTAATACGCCATGTTTCTGTAACTAAGAAGTTTGTACACTTCTTGTATTTATCCGTTCTCTCTCTCTCCGAGAGAGAGAGAGAGAGGGCGAGAGAGAGAGAGGGACACACACACAGACAGAGAGTGTGTATGGTATAGACAGTAGTAGTGCAGATATACCGTTGAAATACACATTTTTGTTTATCTACTCTTCACATTATATATATATATATATATATATATATATATATATATATATGAGTCAAAACTGTTCTTGGCTTTCTTTTGTTCATTGTATTAACACATTATCATGTCACTGTGATACATCTGGTATGGTGTTTGGTAAAAGGCAAAGCTATGCTAAATCTACCTAAGCTTAGTCATTAGTGTTTTTGACCTGAATTTGATCTGAATATACATTCAAAAACGAATAACAATATTATTGGTTATCGGTATCGGTATCGGTCCCGAGGAGCAGAAAGTTATCGATATCGGTATCGGCTTCAAAAAATCAATATCGTGCATCCCTATCAGAAATACAAAGTGGATTCTGTTAATTTATTCATGAAACATTTGACGAGGTAGTGGATGAAAGTTTGAAAATTTAGGCCGGCTTTGGAGAAAACTCACGTTCCCTCTTCGGTCCGATTCTTCAAACGTCTTGGTCTCCGTCCGTCTGAACCAAACGACCCAAACGTTCCCGACAGCTCCTCTCCGGTCTCCTGCCGTCCAGACGCCACTAATCGTTTCTTCTCAATCACAGTTAATGACTTTGCTATTTGGGACCCGGGCCTGATTCTCTACGGTGCTGCACGCATCCCGCTATCTGGTTACCGCGGCGACACGCCTTCCTGCCCGCTTCAAACGCGCACAGATGTAAGGCCCCGGAAGCAGGCAGGATCGCTGGTCATTGATCCCTCTGACCTCTGACCTCCACCTCCGTTGGCTCTTCTGATTTGCCGGAAAGGGGTGTGTGTCTCTGTGTGTGTGTGTGTGTGTGTGTACTCCATGTTTAATGTGCACTACGTTTCTGCCTCCACACATGGATTCTTGTTGTCCTGCTGATGTGTTGTTCTGCAGCTGCAGCAGCTGTTAGTAGAGTGCCTAAAGGAATTTAATGATTTTATTGAAGTTCATTGATAATAAAACTTGGCAGCTGTATGTAAATTCTGTTTGTTATTCCATGGAAGACTATAATCCAACATTGTTGTTGTTGTTTGTGTCCAAACTCAGCTGAAAACTCGCTTTGTAACGGTCATAGAAGTAGAATAAAGTAGAACTACCTACCTGGATTACCTAACTATCTAACTACCTAGCTACCTAGCTACCTGGATTACCTACCTACCTAACTTCATACCTATCCATCTACCTATCTACCTACCTACCTATCTACCTACCTATCTACCTACCTTACCTACCTACCTACCTACCTACCTATCTACCTACCTACCTGGATTACCTATCTACCTATCTACCTATCTACCTACCTACCTACCTATCTACCTACCTATCTACCTACCTACCTACCTACCTACCTATCTACCTACCTACCTGGATTACCTATCTATCTACCTACCTATCTACCTACCTACCTGGATTACCTATCTATCTACCTACCTATCTACCTGGATTACCTACCTACCTACCTAACTTCATACCTAACTACCTACGTAGCTACCTACCTACATACCTAACTACCTACGTAGCTACCTACCTACATACCTACCTACCTAGCTATCTATCTATCTACCTACCTACCTACCTACCTACCGTATCTACCTACCTACCTACCGTATCTTCCTATCTACCTACCTACCTACCTATCTACCTACCTACCTACCTACCTACCTACCTACCTATCTACCTACCTACCTGGATTACCTATCTATCTACCTACCTATCTACCTACCTACCTGGATTACCTATCTATCTACCTACCTATCTACCTGGATTACCTACCTACCTACCTAACTTCATACCTAACTACCTACGTAGCTACCTACCTACATACCTACCTACCTACCTATCTATCTATCTACCTACCTACCTACCTACCGTATCTACCTACCTACCTACCTACCTACCGTATCTTCCTACCTACCTACCTACCTACCTACCTACCTACCTACTTACCGTATCTACCTACCTACCTTCCTTCCTGTGTCTCGTGCACTCTTATCCCATCATTGTTGTTACTGATTTAGGACAAACTTCCACACACATCCATCCAATCATCACAGAGAAGTAAACACTCGTCGAGGCTTTTTTCCCCGTCTGACAGCGTCAACTGCCACGTATCCACGGTGACGGATGGCGGCATAAATATAACGAAATCCAAACCCAGTTCTGTGGTGTGTGTAAATGTGTGTGTGTGTGTGCAGAGTTCACTAGCATACATTGCCTTTTTGCCACTCTACACACACACAGAGACACTGTTTTGTCCACTCGGCACTTCTGCCGCTCCAGGAATTCGCCCCCCTCCCCCTGCTGCTCTAAATTGTCGGAACGTTTTTAGGATTCCTGCTTTTTTGGAAACAAAGTGAGTTTGGAATTCCAGCTCTTGCTCTCCCTCCGGCGACACTTTGTGTGTGTGTGTGTGTTTGTTTAGGTTGAATTCCAGGCTCAGATAATTTACTGATTTGGTGGAATGTGTTTGTTACCCACAGGGCTCTGGAATCGAACACACACTAAAAAAGAAAACGCTCAATCGTCATCTTTCCTTTGTTTCCTCTGATTATCTCCACCTGTGTGGTGTGTGTTTGACCTCCTCTGACCTTTTTGTACACTATAACCCGGTGTCGCGTTGCCTTCACAACACTCGTCTCTCTCTTCATCTTCTATTATTTCGGTGCAGTTTGACTCTTCCAGGAAAGCGGCAGTTAAAGGCTAGAGGATCCTTCGCTGCCATGAAAAACCCCTTCGGGTTTCTTCACACACATTTTCAAACATAACACACCAGATAGCAGGAGTTTTGGTTTTTAAGTGGGTCTGATTAGCACCGTCAAAAGGCAGGAAATCTGAGCTGGTTTCCCATTTAACGGCCCGTCGGCTGCCTGCGAGCCTCACTGGTCGTCTGCGAGCCCCATGGCCGTCTGCGAGACCCATGGCCGTCTGCGAGCCTTGCTGGTCGTCTGCGAGCCCCATGGCCGTCTGCGAGCCTTGCTGGCCGTCTGCGAGCCTCACTGGTCATCTGCGAGCCCCATGGCCGTCTGCGAGCCTTGCTGGCCGTCTGCGAGCCTCACTGGTCGTCTGCGAGCCCCATGGCCGTCTGCGAGCCTTGCTGGCCGTCTGCGAGCCTCACTGGTCATCTGCGAGCCCCATGGCCGTCTGCGAGCCTTGCTGGCCGTCTGCGAGCCTCACTGGTCATCTGCGAGCCTCACTGGTCGTCTGCGAGCCTCACTGGTCGTCTGCGAGCCTCACTGGTCGTCTGCGAGCCTCACTGGTCGTCTGCGAGCCCCATGGCCGTCTGCGAGCTTTGCTGGCTGTTTGCGAGCCTCACTGGTCATCTGCGAGCCTCACTAGCCGTCTGTGAGCCTTGCTGGCCGTCTGCAAGACTCACTGGCCATCTGCAAGCCTCACTGGTCGTCTGCGAGCCTTGCTGGCCGTCTGCGAGCCTCACTGGCCATCTGCAAGACTCACTGGCCATCTGCGAGCCTCACTAGCGGTCTGCGAGCCTCACTAGCCGTCTGCGAACCTTGCTGGCCGTCTGTGAGCCTCACTGGCCATCTGCAAGACTCACTGGCCATCTGCAAGACTCACTGGCCATCTGCGAGCCTCACTAGCCGTCTGCGAGCCTCACTAGCCGTCTGCGAGCCTTGCTGGCCGTCTGCGAGCCTCACTGGTTGTCTGCGAGCCTCACTAGCCGTCTGCGAGCCTCACTGGTCGTCTGCGAGCCTCACTAGCCGTCTGCGAGCCTTGCTGGCTGTCTGCGAGCCCCATGGCCGTCTGCAAGCCTCGCTGGCCGTCTGTGAACCTCTCTGGCCGTCTGCGAGCCTCACTGGTCGTCTGCGAGCCTCACTAGCCGTCTGCGAGCCTTGCTGGCTGTCTGCGAGCCCCATGGCCGTCTGCGAGCCTCGCTGGCCGTCTGTGAACCTCTCTGGCCGAGGTGGTACTTTTACGACTGTTGAAACCAGAACCAACGGCTAATATTAGGACAGGAGAGCCTTTTGTTTTTTATTCTATATGTTTAAAGCCTTAAATTGCCACTTTAATTACTTTCAAATGCCGTACTCCTCTGAATTGGCTGACATTTACACTTTGTTCTGGCTCGGAAACGAGGAATCGAACGCTGCACAGTCGCTCATTGTCCTTTCTGCCCGTTTGTCGTCAGCTCCACGGAGGTCGACGACATGATCCGCAAGTCCACCAACCTGCTGCTGACCCGGACGCTCAGCCACTGTCTGCACTACGCCATCAAGAAGAAGAACGTGGGGCTGGCAGAGGTACTGTGTGTGTGTGTGGTGTGTGTGTGTGTGTGTGTGTGTGTGTGCGTGTGTGTGTGCGTGTGTGTGTGTGCGTGTGTGTCCGTCCCGCGGAGACAGAAACATCATTAGCTCGTAAGAACAGGATGTTAACAATAAGATTGTTTTTGCTTTAATAAAACGTGGTGTTCACTTAATTCCAGGCTAATGTTCCGGAAACATCAAAGCGGAGCGTTGAGATTTAAAAAGCAATAAGCTGAATACGCGTCGGAGGACCAGTTACCGCTGAAATTAAAACACATTTGCTTTATTACGAGCTCCTGTTTGGTGTTTATCGCACCTCCTCACCGCCGCCGGGGAAACCGTTTTAATCAAACCGGCCCCCGGATGCCCTTTCAGTAATTTAGTTGTGTGTGTGTGTGTGTGTGTGTGTGTGTTTTTAATTGCGTCCAGTTGGTGCAGGTGATCATAAACACCACCCACCTGGAGCAGAGCTGCCACTTCCTGGAGGAGTTCATCTCCAACATCACCAACGTCCCGCCGGACTCCGCCAACGCCACCAAGCTGTACGGGACGTCCACCTTCAAGGTAGCGACCTCGTTATCCATATTATTAATCATCCTCTCTTTACTGCTCCTCCTTTATTATGTCGCCATTAAAGATGATCTTCTTTCATCTTTTTCCTTCATTGTTTTATTTTTTTATTAGCACAATACCTATTTAAATTTTCTTTATATAATTAAAAAAGCAGCATATTTTCACCTTTTGTCTCCCGTATATAGAATGTTATTTATAGTGTATTTTAATATATTATTTATATTATTCAATTAATCCACAATCTATTGATCGGCCGAGTTTTATTTATGAGCGCAGCTCCAACTGTGATTTGTTTTATTTTGGCGGGGGGCATTACGGTTTCCTTTAGCGTCTTTTAACAGCCAATCAGAGCGCAGGCTCGATCGTGCGTTCCCCCCCCCGGTCTGACCTGCCCTCTCCTCGCAGGACGCTCGCCACGCCGCCGAGGCCGAGATCTACACCAACCTCAACGCCAAGATCGACCAGTTCCTGCAGCTCGCCGACTACGACTGGATGGCGCCGGTGCAAGGGGGCGGGGCTACGGACGCCAGCGACTACCTGGTCGACCTCATCGCCTTCCTGAAGAGCACCTTCAGCGTCTTCACCAACCTGCCGGTGAGTAGAAACACACACGCACACAAACACACACAAACACACACAAACACACACAAACACACACAATAATAAAAAACGTGAGTTATAACGGTCAACATGGTACAAAGTTGGAAAAAAGGATTTTTTTTTAAATGATGTGTGTGTGTGTGTGTTAGTTTGTGTGTGTGTGTGTTAGTTTGTGTGTGTGTGTGTTAGTTTGTGTGTGTGTGTGTGTGTGTGCGTGTGTAAGCTCACTCACCTGTCTCTGACATCACAGGTTGGGGCAATCTGCTTTAGCTCGTTAGCGTCTGGGCTCGTTAGGGGTTAGATCGTTAACATGGGGCTCGTTAAACCCATTAAGGGGTGAGCCGGTCGGGTCAGCAGCACCGGATTACAGCCGGATTACCCGGCGGATCAGGATATTGACTCTACAGCCACGACGGCGAACACGCGGCGCCCTGACCCCTGATGGAGAGTCCAATATCACGACCCGGCGTGGATGAATTACTGTGATTGGAAGCACTTCCTGTTATTTTCGGTCCGGGTTAAAACGCATCAGGTCTGTTCGGGTCTGGTTTTGTTCAGTCTGGTGGAGACTGTCAGTGGAACCCTAGTGGGTTCAGGGGTCCAGGTCTACATCCTAGTGGACTCTGGTGGGCTTCTTATGTGGTGTGAATGCGAGTCAAGGCTTTTTATTTTTATATATATATATATATATTATACAATACAATATAAACATCATTTCCTTTTTCTTGTTTAAAAAATAATAATAAAAAAAATTACAGAATAATAGTATTAGTAAAAGATTGTCAAAGGCTGGCCTTGTAATAAATGAGCTGGTGGTGGAGTGATGGCGATGTATTGATCCGTAAACCTGCGTATGGAACATGTTTCACGTAAGCGCATGTTTTCTGCGATTAATCCTCCAAAGCCGTTAAACCGCGTGCTTTTGTCCCGTTTCATTAAGTCCATTAAAATGTGTGGGCGGTAATAACGGCGTGAACATACGAGTCCGAGGGGATTATCGGGCGGCCTCTATTCACGAATGAATATATATTTATATATTGATTAGTGTGGACCAGCCGAGGTTCCAGATGGATCTACGTCCTAACGTTTAGTTTTAAAAGCCTGCAGAACGAATCCTGAATTGATTCCAGCTATTAAACCTGATCTCGACCTTTGACCTCGGCCCAAAGCCTGGAAGTGACAGGACGAAGCGTTTCTTACGTACGCTGTCCACACACACACACACACACACACACACGTTGGCTGGTGATTTGGTCGAAGCGGGTCACAAGGCCACACACACAAGGTGGTCGAGCTAAGTGTTTTCCAGCACTTCTAAGAAGCTTTTCGTCCTCGACCCCCCCCCCCCCCGAGCCCCGGACATGACCCCGTCACACACACTTCAACACACACACTTCAACACACACTTCAACACACACACACACACACACACACGGCCTCAGTCTGGGCCTCCTAAGTAGATCAGATGCTATGATCAGACCCTCTGAAATAAGAGCTGATCGTATAAAGGAACTGGATACTATGGAAGGAAGTACTACTACTCCTACTACTGCTGTAAGTACTTCTTCTTCTCACCATATGTAAATACTCCCTGCTGTGATTATTAGGAATATATTCAGTATTTAGGATTGGTACCTAGTAGTAGTAGCTTCGGCAAAGTGACCCCAGAGTGAAAACAATCCCGTTAAAAACTGGAGGAAGTTTTCCTCTCACTGCTGTGGCGTCCTCGTGTGACTTCCTGTAAATCGTCATGGCAACGGTGTTTAGTGTCCCGTCGGTAACGCAGCAGGTTTGAATGGTTTTGGCCGGCCGCTGAATCTTCCCGGTTTATGTTTCTCGCCGCAGGGAACGGCCGTAGAACACGCCACCTTGCCGGTGAGTATCTGGTTGCTACGGTAACAGAGTGATGTTTACCCCCCCCCCACCCCCCCACTGACCTTGTTAACCCTAAAAATCCCCACGTCAGTGTTTACAAACCAGCATGATGACCACGGAGTGATGCACGCTGTGTTTGCCTGATTCTGTGTTGGTGTGCCAAAATCTTTGTCTCACTGGGGGGGCGGGGCCTAACCGGCCACCTGCCACTACCAAAACTAATTGGTTTTTGCGTTCATGATTATTGACCAGAAGCTCATTAAGGTGCTGCTCTCCCCCCACGTATAAATATTGATATTTAAGTTTTATTGGAGAGCTGGTGTCAGGTTGTCCATTTAACCACGCGATGGTACGGAAGCCCTGAGATG
>CM056843.1:15277223-15282223 GCA_029853015.1 Chelidonichthys spinosus | reverse complement strand
AGCTGCTGCTGGACCCGGAGGTCCGGCAGATCTCCTTGGGGGCTCTGCACCAGCTCAACACCGACGTCAAGGAGTGTGAGGGTGAGTGTCCTCCCCCTCCTCCCCCCTATGTCCTCCCTCCTTCCTCCTTCCTCACCTCCGTCTCCTCACACACGTTCACACCTGGAAACGTCATCGCCATCAGGGCCGCGTCTGCAGTTTGGGTTTGAGAGCACAGGGGGCGCTATGGACCAGCCGGTTAAAGAGGGTAGCATCCCCCCACCCTCTCCCTTTCTTCTCCCCCCCTCCCCCCTCCCATCACGCCTTGTTTTCAGAGACTTAAAGATGCAGAGCAGTTTCAGGGTGGGGGGGTCGTTGGCTCGGTTTTTACATGATCAAGGTTCTTAGAGTCACGGGGTCGACCGGTGTGTGTGTGTGTGTGTACGTGTGTGTGTCCGTGTGTGTGTCCGTGTGTGTGTGCGTGTGTGTGTGTGTGTGTGTGTGTGTGTGATGTGATGTGTGGTGACATGCATGGAGGGTGAGGAGGTTAGGAGCTACTTATTCGGGGCAGACGGAGGGAGGGAGGATACAGTAGACGGACGGATTAAAACGGGGAAAAAGAGCCGAAAAATCCCATGGATGTGAACGCGACGTGGGAAAATGGGGGATTAGATTAAAAAAAAGGTTGAATGAAAGAGAGAGGAACAAGGGATTAGTGAACAGGGTTTGAAATGAAAGGTGGATGGGTAGATAAAGGGGAAGAATAAGAAGTGAAGAAGGGGGAGGAAGAGGAGCGACGGGTTCACCAACAGGTGAGACAGGTACGAGAGAAGGGAAGAACACGAATCCTCAAATCCATGAGATAAAAGAGCAGAGAAATGGGATTAAATGATATTAAAAGAAGAGAGTAACAGCGGATGAGAGGAGGGATTCAATGAATGGTGGCTGAAGAAGGGAGGAAGTGAAGGGTTGGAGATTCCATATTTGGTGATGGATGTAGGGAAGTTCATACGTGCAGAAAAAGATGGAAGAAAGTTCATCTTTAACTTTGACGATTCAAAAATGACATGTAGTTTTATGGCCTTTTTCAAAATAATATATCGTGAAATTTTTTTTTTTCAAAATAATATACCGTGAATTTTTTTTTCAAAATAATATACCGTGAATTGATTTTTTTTTCAAAATAATATACCGTGAATTGATTTTTTTTTCAAAATAATATACCGTGAATTGATTTTTTTTTCAAAATAATATACCGTGAATTTAAAAAAAAAATAATATACCGTGAATTTTAAAAAAAAAATAATATACTGTGAATTTAAAAAAAAAAATAATATACTGTGAATTGATTTTTTTTCAAAATAATATACCGTGAATTTTTTTTTCTGAAATGACTAAATATTAGCAAATAGCATGCAGAGATTGAAACAAATGTGACGTAAAAGTGATATTGAGATAAATGTTGGAACAGGAAGAAGATTAGTGACAGTAGACAGACATTGAAAAGGGTATTAATAACATGTTTATGTTTCCGTTACTGGGGACCATTGAACTGATTAAAGTGGAAGTAGCGTGATGTCGGTGATAGTGGGGCATATTCAGGTGTTTTTTTAAAATAACTTTTTCAGCTGAATTGTAAACAAACCGGTGACGGAGCAGGGAAAGGTGAGGTGGGTGATTTTAGTAACGGAGAGGTGGAGGAGAGTGACGTAGGAGGTAAAAAAGAGCAGGTGACGTATGGAGGTTTGGTGGGAGAAACCAGATTAAAGGGGAGTGTGTGTGTGTGTGTGTGTGTGTCTCACGGGGGTCACTGAAGATGGCAGGCGTGTAATCGGTGCTGTGGTGTGTGTGTGTGTGTGTGTGTGTGTGTGTGTGTCCTGAGGTGAAAGAGATTAGCTACAGGCTTGCTCTCTCTCTTCGCGGCGTTCCTCTCTTCTCTCGTTCCCTCGCTCAGAATACCAGTCGGCTTGTTTACGGGGGCCAACTGACGCCAAGACCCCAGCTCACACTCCGTACGACCCCGACACACACACACACACACACACACACACACACACACACACACACAGAGGCGTCACCCTGGGTTCAAAATCCAACAGTCCTCAACTGTTCTCAAACATGCAGGCGAAGCCCTGTACAAACAACAAACACAACACACACACACACACACACACACTCCACAACCCTACCAACTGTCACACACTCTCAGACACACACACACACACACACACACTCCACAACCCTACCAACTGTCCACACACTCTCAGATACACACACACACACCGTCACACACACATTCATCAAGACAAATGTTAGAAAATCTGCACATACACATTCAACACTACAAAACCTTTCACACACACACACACACACACACACACACTCTTTCTCTCTTTCAACAAGACCCGGCGACATGACTCTAACTCCCCCCTCCCTCCCTCCCTCCCTCCCTCCTCCCCCCCTCCCTCCCCAGGCTGTCATTTGTCTGCCAATCTATCCCGATGCATAGCGAATCTGGACCAGGTCTTTTCTTATGCCGTTTTTTCACCCTTCTTCTCCTCTCCCCCTCCTCCTCCTCCCCCCTCTCTCCGGGGGAGGACCGGGGGGGGCGGGTTTGTATTTTCCCACAGGTTTTGCCAGAGCCGGGCCGGTCGCAGGCTTCCAGGGTGACACGTTGCTTCTGGCCTTCAGTGACTTGAGACAAGTAGGTCTTTGTCTCCTCGTGGTCCTCTCTCCTTCCTTTTCTCTTTCTCCGTTTTGTTGTTTTTTCTCTTTCCACTATCTTTTTTTCTTCTTCGGCCTCCTCCTCCTCCCCCTCGTCCTTTTCATCCTCCTCCTCCTCCTCCTCCTCGTCTTCCTCCTTCGTCTTGGTATTTTTTTGTTGTTTACCCTCTACTTGTGTGTCATCCTCGTCCCTGTTCGTCGTCTTCTCTTCTGGCTGTTTTCTACCTGCGGACGTCTTCTGAAACCCCGACGTTCCCACGTTTCTTCCCAAGCGTTGATCTGACGGCGACAAAGAAGGTTAATAAAAACGGGATTAATAACTGGAAATGTAAAGAGAAGAGTTCAGAACGAGTCTGATGACACAGCATTCAGCATGTTTTAGTTTCATTCGTCGTTTTGCACCAAACCATCGAGATCTCACACAAACTCACGAACCTTCACCAGGAAAACAAGTCTCTTTGCCCAGGTTCCCACGGGTCAGGGAAGTCCTGGAATGTCAGGGAAGTCCTGGAATGTCAGGGAATTTTAAAAAAGTCTCCTCCAGACGGGGAAAGTCGGGGATTTGATCATTTCTTGGGCCAAGTCCTGGAATATATTTCATGAATACTGAGTTTATTTACCGGGTTATTTCGTGGAGTGGTTGCTATGGTTACGTGGTTTGACAATTCGTCGACAACAAATAACACAATAGATGTGCGATGTTCAAGCAGTCTTGTCGGTGGATTTGAACTGAATTCCTCCCGCCACTTTAAGTCCCTCCCACCTTAAACAGCTGACGTCGCTCCGAGCAACCAGGGTCACCAGGTAACACGGTTACTGTATGAACTGGAACACCGGTGGGATCTATGGCTCCGGTCAGATCTTTAAGACAGACTGTTGATTGGATCGGGGTTTGCTGTGACATCACCAGCTTGTCTTAATGGGTTGCCGTGGTCACCACGTGGTTTTCCAACAAGGGCGCATTTGCCACCTCGTGATGTCATACGTGCTGGTATACGTGCCGGTATATGTGATGTCATACGTGATGTCATTCATGATGTCATACGTGCCGGTATAAGTGATGTCATACGTGATGTCATTCATGATGTCATACGTGCTGGTATATGTGATGTCATACATGCTGGTATATGTGATGTCATACGTGATGTCATAGATGTCATACGTGCTGGTATATGTGATGTCATACGTGATGTCATACGTCTGTTTCACACTTTAAGACAACATTTTAATTCTGAATCCTGCCGTCCGTACGTTGTGGAGCCCACAGCGGCGGCGGTTTCCTGCGGCGGTCACAGCCGAGGGCAGGAAGTGGGCGCGGCGGTCTTGTTTTGGGGGTCCTGGGAACGGCGGAGCAGAACCATCCGGAGGCGGGGCAGAACTGGACGTCTCCGCTGGGAATCCAGGATGTCGGGCGGAGTGCGCGTGCACGTCACTGCGTTGCAGCCTCGCTTGCCAGGGGAGCACGCACATGCGCGTTATTTTTGCACATCGCCGAGTGTGTGTGTGTGTGTGTGTGTGTGTGTGTCCGTCCGTCATGGCGGCTGAATGTGTTGAAGCAGGGCGGCGAGCCACGGCGAAGGTTCGTGTGGCTTCTCTGGCTGTGTGTCCGCCGTGAGAGAGGGAGGGAGGGGGGGAGAGAGACAGAGGAGAGGGGGAGAGAGGAGACGGGGAGAGAGAGAGGGAGAGAGACGGAGGAGAGGGGAAGAGAGAGGGAGTCATCGCAGTGAATGTGTGAAACAGGGCGGAGAGCGAGTCGGCCTTTGATGCGTGTGTGTCTCTGTCTCTGTGTGTGTGTGTGTATGTGTGTGTATATTTGTGTGTGTGTGTCTCTGTGTGTGTGTGTGTGTGTGTGTGTGTGTATATTTGTGTGTGTGTGTCTCTGTGTGTGTGTGTGTGTATGTGTGTGTGTATATTTGTGTGTGTGTGTCTCTGTGTGTGTGTGTGTGTGTGTGTGTGTGACAGCTGATGACGGATGGGCCGGCAGGACGGAGCAGGACGATGAATGAGGTGACAGACGGAGACGGATAGCCCTTTATCCCTCCGTCACAATCCCTCTTTCTCCCTCCCTCTCTTCTCTTTCTCCGCCTGTCGGGATGATGTAGTGCCTCTTGTTCTCCCGCTCCGAGGAGGAAGACGAGGAGGAGGAGGAGGAGAAAAGACCAAAAAAATTGCATTCAATCCGACATCGATGTTTACTTCAAAAACCTCCTCCATCCGCTCCCACTGCTTCCTCGCCTCCATCCTCCTCCTCCTCCTCCTTTCTTCTGCTGATCAGGATCCGTTGACTCCATCAGCTC
>CM056843.1:15257223-15272223 GCA_029853015.1 Chelidonichthys spinosus | reverse complement strand
GTAGGATCTATTTCCATGGAGTTTATATGATTTATATGTTTATTATATTTTTATTTATATAATACCCATTTATTATAATTTAATTTATTATTTGATATTTATTTATTATTTGTATTATCCTGTCACCAGGCCTGTTTCCATGAAGAATCACAGGCAAATAATAACAATAAAAATAATAAATAAAACCAGCGTGTTCGAGAGGAAAGGAACCAAACTTTCTCTCCCCCCCGTCCCGTCTCCTCTTCCTCCCCCGTCTTCCTCTTCCTCCTGTAAGTGTGATTACTCGGCGTCGGTGAGGCTGATGCCTCAGTCAGACACACACACACACACACACACACACACACAGTGGAAGCGGTGCAGTGTGAGGTCAGTGGGATAAGTAGTGGTGCCGGGGGAGGGGCGAGAACCAAAACCGTCGGACCCCCAAAAAACACACTTATCTGATCACACACACTCTCCCACGTACACACCTGTCTGCTGCACACACACACATGCATTACCCTCTTCCTACACACACACACACACACAGCGTGCAGTGTAATGAAGCGGGCGGCGTTCCCGCTGCGTTTGAGATAACGCCAGCAGATAGACGCTGCCGCCGCGTCCATATCTACGGATTTATGAGTCCAGGCTGTGTGTGTGTGTGTGTGTGTGTGTGTGTGTGTTTCACTCACGGCCCCTGTCTCAACTTCCTGTCCTGTCTGTGGCCGGCCTTATCGGCATGACAACAGGTCAGGCAGTGGTCAAGGCAACAGAGGAGTTCATGGGACCTGATTGGACGGTTGGCTGCTTCCAACCGATGGTCAAGTGCTGGTCAGGAATTTAGGAGGGGGGGGGGGTCAAGGTGGTTCTCACACACACACACACACACACACACACAGTAAATATAGTCGACTCATGTATTCATACACACACATTCACATCCAGTGGCCGTGTGGTGACCGGGTCAGGTCATTGTTCTGTGTTATCAGGCCTGACCTCTCTGTCGGGGTCCCCGATACGACACCCCTTCCTGTGTGTGTGTGTGTGGGGCTCACCTTTCCACCGTTTCCTGTTTGGGGTCGTTGAGGACAGATGATGGTGAATGGGATTTAGATGTGTGTGTGTGTGTGTTTAGATGTGTGTGTGTGTGTGTGTGTGTTTAGATGTGTGTGTGTGTGTTTAGATGTGTGTGTGTGTTTAGATGTGTGTGTGTGTGTTTAGATGTGTGTGTGTGTGTGTGTGTTTAGATGTGTGTGTTTAGATGTGTGTGTGTGTGTGTGTGTGTGTGTGTTTAGATGTGTGTGTTTAGATGTGTGTGTGTGTGTGTGTGTTTAGATGTGTGTGTTTAGGTGTGTGTGTGTGTGTTTAGCGTTGGAACGTTTCGGGGTCATGAATGTGAATCTAATGTGAGACTTTTACAAACGCAACAATAAGACGGCCGATAGAAACCAGTAAAAACACCATGAAGTCCTGGACCTCTGGGCCCCTAAAGGACCACAGACCAACCTGGAAGAGACTCACCATCACTAATCCAGACCACCAATGGATACAAAGACTCTAAGGACTACAAGTGACTCCAAAGAGACTCTTAAGTAGTTCTCCCAGAACCATGTGAAACATTTCACCTCCTGCAGGGAGTGGAAGGAGAGTAGACGGACCTGGATGAACTCTGACCCCCAGTTGACCCCTAAAGAGTCTCGACCCAGATTGACTCAGAGAAGAAGAAGTGGTTGAAGGTCTGAATGTAAAAGAAGCTGCTGTTTGTTTTATTTGCTTTATCAGCGGCGAGCGTCTCCCAGCAGGCCTCCTTTCTCCTACTCTTTTCTCCTTCTCCTCCTCCTTTCTTCTCCTCCTCCTCCTCCTTTCTCCTCCTCTTTTCTCCTTCTCCTCCTCCTTTCTTCTCCTCCTCCTCCTCCTTTCTCCTTTCTTCTCCTCCTCCTCCTCCTTTACTCCTCTTTTCTCCTTCTCCTCCTCCTCCTTTCTCCTCCTCTTTTCTCCTTCTCCTCCTCATCCTCCTTTCTCCTTTCTTCTCCTCCTCATCCTCCTTTCTCCTTCCTCTTTTCTCCTTCTACTCCTCCTTTCTCCTTTCTTCTCCTCATCCTTTCTCTTTTCTTCTCCTCCTCATCCTCCTTTCTCCTCCTCATCCTCCTTTCTCCTCCAAATCATCCATAACGGCTAGTTAGCCTCCACCTGACCACCTCTCCCTTCTTTTTCTCCTCATGTCTCCCCCTCCTCCCCCCCTCCTCTCTCCTCCCCCTCCCCCCCCCCCCCTCCCGTCTGGTCAGTGTCTGGTTGACAGCAGAGACCTCGGGTTGAACCAGCAGCACTCTCCTCTCTTCTCCTCTCCTCTCTTTTTCCATTTCAGCCTCCCGTCACTTTCTAAAGGGTCGCACAACCTCTCTCTCTCTCTCTCTCTCTCTCTCTGTCTCTCTGTCCCTGAGGGGGGAGGGGGGAGGAGGGGAGGACAATGATGGGGGAGACTAATAAGGTAGCTGAGAGTTCAGGGAGGATGGATTAGTCTTACACACTTCATGTGTGAGGAACTTCAAGGAAACTAACTTTATTTTGAAAGGACTCCGTGATGGAGGAGGGGGTCGTAGCTGGAAGAGACGGTGCTGCTCCCCCGATAACCTCTGGATTTGACCCTTGACCTCTGGCTTTCAGGGGTCAGGAGCCGAGTCTGGGGTCAAGTGTAGAGGGTTGTTTCTGAGCGGTGAGGAAATATTATTGGATGTTCCTTTTACTTGAAATCAAGTGGAAGTATTTAAATTAATCATTTTAAAGAAATGGATTTAATTAAATTATTAATACTCAAAATATATTCTTTTAAAATATATTTCATATTACATTTTAAAAATGTATTTAATTAAATGCAATTCAGTTATATTTTATGTATATATACACACTATATCACGGTGTTATTTTCTGGTGGTCACATCTCACCTTGTCTTCACCTTTGACAAGTCAACGAGGATTCCTGGGTCAGAGTGATGCTGTTGTTGTTGCACTCTGCGGTGACCTTTGACCCCTGAAGCTGAGCGATGACGGACGAGTGTTTTTGTTTAGTTTCCCTGCGATTAAAGTGAAAACCACTTTCTCCGTGGCCGGCGTGAGTGACGGGCGTCGTCGGCGTGGCGACGACCTTTGAACTCTGGTCAGAAGCTGTATTCTGTTTCTGGTCTGAAAGACAAGTAACGACTGACAGTTAAGAAACATAAAAACAACTCTCCGCCTCGCTGCCGACCACGTTACGTAATCCTGTTTGTGTGTGTCATCAGGGTGCATTCTGGGTAAACACGTGGATTCTGGGTAACCCCGACGTTTGGCAACACGGCAATCCCCCGACGGTCCCAAACAAATAAATCCTGCAGCCGGAATAACCATCAACAGGTTACTACCGCTGGGAGGGGGGAGGGATGAAAGGTGGAAGGAAGGAGTCGGTTTGGAGAGGGGGAGAGTTGGGATGGAGGGAGAAAAGGGGGGAGGTAAAAAAGAGGAGAAAGAAAGTGAATTGGTATGAAATGAGGAGGAAAAAGAGAGACTGGAAACAGGAGTAAAGTTCATTGACAGAATGAGGAGGAGGAGAGGTCCGATGGAAAGAAGGAGTAAGTAAAGATGCAGTCGGCTTTCAGAGATTCACTGTGGGAGATGAAGAGGAGGAGGAGGAGGAACTACAGGTGGAACAGAGAGAAAACTACAAAGATGGAGGACAGAACATGGAATAATACAGAGATGGGAGAGAGGAATGAATGGAGCGCTGGATTGAATGTTAAGAAGGGAGAGAGGGGGGAGAGAAATGCGGGGGGAGAGAAGTGGGGAGGAGGGGGAGAGAAGTGGGGAGGGAAGTGTGGGGGGAGAGAAGTGGGGAGGGGAGTGTGGGGGGGGAGGGTGAGAGAAGTGGGGAGGGAAGTGTGGGGGAGGGAAGTGGGGAGGAGGGGGAGAGAAGTGTGGGGGGAGAGAAGTGGGGAGGAGGGGGAGCCATTAGCTAGAGGAGAAATGAGAGAAAACAAACAGAAATGTGAAGCTAACACGTCACTCTGTTTTTCTGCTCGTCTCAGAAGAATCAGAGGAAGCAATAATCTGAGTGTGTAGATACATGTGTGTGTGTAGATGTGTGTGTGTGTGTGTAGATGTGAGTGTGTAGATGTGAGTGTGTGTGTGTGAGTGTGTAGATGTGAGTGTGTGAGTGTGTAGATGTGAGTGTGTGAGTGTGTAGATGTGTGTGTGTGTGTGTAGATGTGAGTGTGTAGATGTGAGTGTGTGTGTGTAGATGTGAGTGTGTAGATGTGAGTGTGTGTGTGTAGATGTGAGTGTGTGTGTGTAGATGTGAGTGTGTGTGTGTGAGTGTGTAGATGTGTGTGTGTGTGAGTGTGTAGATGTGTGTGTGTGTGTGTGTAGATGTGTGTGTGTGTGAGTGTGTAGATGTTGTGTGTGTGTGTGAGTGTGTAGATGTGTGTGTGTGTAGTGTGTAGATGTGTGTGTGTGTGTGTTAGATGTGTGTGTGTGTGATGTGTAATGTGTGTTGATGTGTGTAGATGTGTGTGTGAGTGTGTAGATGTGTGTGTGTGTGTGAGTGTGTAGATGTGTGTGTGTGAGTGTGTAGATGTGTGTGTGAGTGTGTAGATGTGTGTGTGTGTGTGTGAGTGTGTAGATGTGTGTGTGTGTGTGTGTAGATGTGTGTGTGTGAGTGTGTAGATGTGTGTGTGTGTGAGTGTGTGTGTGAGACAGCAGCGATAGTGCGGGGAGGTCACGGCGAGGTGAGAGAGGGAACGAGACGGAGAGAGAAGTTCAGCGAGAGGTGAGGAGAGAGAGACCTGTCGCTCTCTCCCTCCGTGTGTGTGTGTGTGTAGATGTGTGTGTGTGTGTGTAGATACGTGTGTGTGTGTGTAGATATGTGTGTGTGTGTGTAGATACGTGTGTGTGTAGATAAGTGTGTGTGTGTGTGTGTGTAGATACGTGTGTGTGTGTGTGTAGATACGTGTGTGTGTGTGTGTAGATACGTGTGTGTGTGTGTGTAGATACGTGTGTGTAGGGTGAATCGGGGGTCAGGTGCGTGTGTCTCGTTTTTTTTATGGAAAAGCTCTTCTTCTTTTCCATTTCCATCCGTCTTATCTCTCCTCCTCCTCCTCAAACAAACTTACCTTCTGATCTCAAGTTCACCCAAAACTCCTTCTGCTCCTCTTCTTCTTTCCTCTTTCTCCTCCTCTCATTTTCTTACTCTTTTTTCCTCCCCCACCCCATCTTTTTCTCCTTCTGTCGTCTCCTTCATTTCCTCCTCATCCCTCCTTTCTCTTCCTTCCTTCTTTTCTCACCTTTTTCAGTCCAAGTCCTCTCCTCGTGTCCTAGCCTCCTTTTTCCTCCTCTCCTTTCACTTTTCTTCTTGTCCCTCCTCTTCTCCTTCATCACCTCTATATTCTCATGTTTCTGCTCTTCTCCTCCTCTCCTTGTTTCCTCACCTCCTCTCCTCTCTGTCTTCTAAGAAGTTGAATAAAGATTGTGACGAGGAGGAGAATGTCCAGATCAGCTGTTGCTCTCGCCGTCTCACTCTGAATCCTCCTCACCTCCTCGTCGTCTCACTCTGAATCCTCCTCACCTCTCTTCCCCCTCTCCTCCACACCTCCTCTCTTCTTTGCCTCCCCCTCACCTCCTCGTCGTCTCACTCTGAATCCTCCTCACCTCCTCTCTTCCCCCTCTCCTCCTCTCTTCTTTGCCTCCCCCTCCTCCTCACCTCCTCGTCGTCTCCCTCTGAATCCTCCTCTCCTCTCTTCTTTGCCTCCCCCTCCTCCTCACCTCCTCGTCGTCTCCCTCTGAATCCTCCTCACCTCCTCTCTTCTTTGCCTCCCCCTCCTCCTCACCTCCCTCCCCCTCTCCATCTTTACTCTCATTTTCTCCCCCACATGTGGTTTAGCTCCCCCTCCCTCCCATCCCTCCCTCACATATGGTTTCTCTCTGGACCCGTGTGTGTGTTTGGTGTTACCCAGAGTTCACTGGGGCTCCGTGTGTGTGTGTGTGTGTTAGAGTTCAACAGGTTATGCAACAGTTTTAAATGTGGGACATTTAGAGGAAGACCCCCCTCCCCCTCCTCTGTTTTTATTTCCTGAATGTGTCCTGGAATATCAGGGATACCTGGAAAGTCATGGAATACCTGGAAAGTCAGTGAATACCTGGAATTCAGGGATTCAATCATTTTTTAGATGAAGTCCTTTCTACTGTTTTTATTGGCTTTGTAGTCTCCCTGTCTGTCTCCCTGCCTGTCTGTCTGACTCACTTTTAGTCTGTCTAACTGTGATTCTCCCTGTCTGTCTGACTGTGATTCTCCCTGTCTGACTGACTGTGATTCTGTCTGTCTAACTGTGATTCTCCCTGCCTGTCTGTCTGACTCACTGTTAGTCTGTCTAACTGTGATTCTCCCTGCCTGTCTGTCTGACTCACTGTTAGTCTGTCTAACTGTGATTCTGCCTGCCTGTCTGACTGTGATTCTCCCTGTCTGACTGACTGTGATTCTGTCTGTCTAACTGTGATTCTCCCTGCCTGTCTGTCTGACTCACTGTTAGTCTGTCTAACTATGATTCTCCCTGCCTGTCTGTCTGACTGTGATTCTGTCTGTCTAACTGTGATTCTCCCTGTCTCCCTGCCTGTCTGCCTGCCTGTCTGCCTCCAGCTGCTGGAGCTGTTCACCCAGTGGGACTGGTCCAGCTACCTGGCGGACTTCGGGAAGCCCACCTGTCGGTACCTGCGAGTGAACCCGACCACGGCGCTCGTCCTGCTGGAGAAGTACGTAGCTCCTTCACCACCACACTGACATCGCAAACATTATTACGATCTCTTTCCTTCGGGAGTCGTCGCTACGGAAACCAATGAATAGAATCGTGGTCTTTATGCTACGCTAAGCTAACAGCCTCCACCACCGATCCATCTCAACTTCCTGTTTCCTGTCTGTCCGCCATGTTTCACAGGTTGATGAAGCCGTGAGTATACGTGTGTGTGTGTGTGTGTGGCATGCAGACGACTAAACCGTGTTCACACAAGACAAATAATCTCACACACACACACACACACACACATCCTCTCACAATTAAACCCGTGTGTTGACGATTAGATCTGGTCGCCATGACAACACCCACATTGTGACAAAGACAAAACACCCGTACACACACAATGTTGGAATCACACACACTCAGGGTTGGAACGGGTGCTTGAAATCCTTGAAAACCCTTGAATGTTAGTGTGGTGTTTTCAAGGTTTGAAAAGTGCTTGGATTTAGAATAAAGTGCTTGAAAGTGCTTGTAAAAAGCTGTCTCCAAACATCATGTTGGTTGTTTAGAGGACAATAACATCTCATTTAATGTGATGAACAAGTGACAGAATAAGTAGACTGAATACTGACCATTGGATTGGTACAAAGATGGAGTTTACCACAGCTGGAAGGGGCTGGAAAAGCATGGAAATGCACCTGGAAGTGCTTGAATGTGACCTTGGAGAAGGTGGAGGAGCCCTGGTGTGTTTTACTCCCAGCATGTTTATGTAACTTTTCATTGTGTGGGTAGTTTAGTTAATTAGTGAACTGGCCCTTTAAACAGACTCTAATTCCACTTCCTGTTTCCAGGATGAAGGAGACGAGCCGCAAGAACAACGTCTTCGCCCAGTTCAGGAAGACGGACCGGGACCGCCAAAAGCTCATCGACACCATCATCAAGCAGCTACGCAACCTCATCGCCCAGCACCACAGCTAGACGAGCTCTCCCATTGGTCCACGCCGCAGAGATCTCGTCGTCATTGCCACGAGGTTGCCGTGACTACTGGTTCCTCCCAACGTGAGCGCGACCTCACAGCAAAATTATCTTTTGGAAAAAAAAAAGAAAAGCCAACAGAAGCTGTTAGATGTGGTCTTCTGGGACCATTGTGGTCTGGCCGGATCGTTGTGGTTCAGCGGTTTTCACGTAGACCTTTAAGGACTTTGATGTCTTCCACATGGCGGCACTAAAAGGACCGAACGTCTTGAATGTACGACAGCGAGGACTGAAACCAGCATCGTTTTCTACTCGGTGTGTAAAAGTCTTAAAGAGGGCATGAAGCTGCTGCTGGTCCACTAACGAGCTTAGAAACCATCTACTAACGCCGAGCACACTTTGTCTTCCATACACACGTTTAGTTAAAGCACGAATCACATTTATTCACTAATATGGGTCTCTTTGCTTTTTGTGTTGCCTTTTATCGTTGTTTTTCTTCTTGAACTTGGGTGCAATAATACTAGCATTGGAAACTACACAGTGTGTGTGTGTGTGTGTTTATAAAAGGGAATCGAACCTACGGCGTGTGTCAGAAGGGAATTTAAGTCTTCCGCTTCCTTTTTGCCATGTTTATTTACTGAGAGACGTCGTGTGTGTCTGTGTGTGTGTGTGTTTTGTATCCATCCTCGGCTGTTGCTATGGGAACGGGGCCGTCGTTACTGAACGTGCCTTTGCTGTATTTTTTGTTTATTTACGAAGCGGCGGCGTTTCGTAGTCAGTAACGTACACATGCTAGCTTTTCTTTCCGAGCTTTCAACCTGATTGTAACGTTTTTGCGATAGAAATTAAAAATGTGTAATATTGATTTTCAGACTCTGAATGACGACGATTGCCGGCTCGTTAATAACTTAACCTGAAAAATATTATTTGAGGTTGGTTACTTTTCACGTAGAATTCAAGTTGTTTCTTTCTACTTTGCTTCTCCGGTGACTTCAACGGATGCTGCAGGCTTTTTTCGGACCGATTTTCATCTCTAATTTTACACTAACCACGAATATTGTGCGTGAAAAATGATGCAATTCTTTTAGTTTGTCTTTGTTGAGTTGTCGCCGCTGCTTCGTTGTTTTGTGTTTTCTCGTATTAAACCACTAATGAATGAAACTTAAGTAAAATACTAAGTAAGTTGAAACAAAAGCCAACAGACAAATATGGAATACATGTTGAAATAAAATAAAGGTTGAAAATAATATTGTCCCGACTGTTCTTTGTTAAATTTCAACAAGAAGTGAATTTATCTGGTGGAGCTTAACGGTTGCTTTGTTTTGGTTTATTTTTAATAATTTTGGGAATGGAGAAGTGACATGCAGCAAACACCCTCCAGCTGGGATTCGAACCGGTGTCATCTGCATATATGTGTACATAGGTAGCGGCATGAGCTCTAACCACTCAACCACCTGCAAGCAATGACTAAGCCTTTTCATGACTTATTTGACCTCAATACACTCAGACTTTGATTGACACGCGATATACAAGCATATGTTATGACTTTTAAATCATTTTTACAACATTTTATGAATTTTGTTGATTTTTCACTTTTTTTTCGACATGCTATAATGACTTTTTTTTTTCCCAGAAAATTTGACCATGGCTTTTTATGCCTGTTTTTGGACTCAATACACTCACACTTGGCGCGACAAGCGATACGAGCGATTTTTATGACTTTTAAATATTTTTTATGAATTTATCCTGATTGACTTTCGTGAGTTTTCGACATGCTATAGTATAATTTTTTTCAAAAAAAATTAGTGAGGCCTTTTGTTAAGGTGTTCTCCTGGAATAGACACCTTTCTATTTAGCAGTGGACAGAAAGGAAACATGGGACAGAGGGGGAAGTGACATTCAGCAAACAACCTCCAGCTGGGATTCGAACCGGTGTCATCTGCATATATATGTACATAGGTAGCGGCATGAGCTCTAACCACTCAACCACCTGCAAGCAATGATTTACCTTTTCATGACTTAATTGACCTCAATACACTCAGACTTTGATTGACACGCGATATACAAGCAGATGTTAAGACTTTTAAATCCTTTTTAAAACATTTTATGAATTTTGTCGATTTTTCACTTTTTTTTCGACATGCTATATAGTATGACTTTTTTTTTTCCCAGAAAATTTGACCATGGCTTTTTATGCCTGTTTTGGACTCAGTACACTCAGACTTGGCGCGACAAGCGATACGAGCGATTTTTATGACTTTTAAATATTTTTTATGAATTTATCCTGATTGACTT
Source organism: Chelidonichthys spinosus (assembly GCA_029853015.1). NCBI lineage: Eukaryota > Metazoa > Chordata > Actinopteri > Perciformes > Triglidae > Chelidonichthys > Chelidonichthys spinosus. Next base: position 15,262,216 of record CM056843.1, on the reverse strand, counting down.
TTTCATGAGTTTTCGACATGCTATAGTATGACTTTTTTTTTTCCCAGAAAATTTGACCATGGCTTTTTATGCCTGTTTTGGACTCAGTACACTCAGACTTGGCGCAACAAGCGATACGAGCGATTTTTATGACTTTTAAATATTTTTTATGAATTTATCCTGATTGACTTTTTCATGAGTTTTCGACATGCTATAGTATGACTTTTTTTTTTCAGAGAAAATTTGACCATGGCTTTTTATGCCTGTTTTTGGACTCAATACACTCACACTTGGCGCGACAAGCGAAACGAGCGATTTTTATGACTTTTAAATATTTTTTATGAATTTATCCTGATTGACTTTTTCATGAGTTTTCGACATGCTATAGTATGACTTTTTTTGAAAAATATGACTAATCCTTTTCATGACTTATTTGACCTCAGCACCTGGAAGCAATGATTCACCTTTTCATGACTTATATGAACTCAATACACTCAGACTATGATTGACACGCGATATACAAGCATATGTTATGACTTTTGAATCATTTTTACAACATTTTATGAATTTTGTTGATTTTTCACTTTTTTTTCGACATGCTATAGTATGACTTTTTTTTCCCCCAGAAAATTTGACCATGGCTTTTTATGCCTGTTTTTGGACTCAATACACTCACACTTGGCGCGACAAGCGATACGAGCGATTTTTATGACTTTTAAATATTTTTTATGAATGTATCCTGATTTACTTTTTCGTGAGTTTTCGACATGCTATAGTATGACTTTTTTCGAAAAATATGACTAAGCCTTTTCATGACTTATTTGACCTCAATACACTCAGACTATGATTGACACGCGATACACAAGCAGATGTTATGACTTTTAAATCATTTTTACAACATTTTATGAATTTTGTAGATTTTTCACTTTTTTTTCGACATGCTATAGTATGACTTTTTTTCCCCCCGAAAAATGTGACCATGGCTTTTTATGCCTGTTTTTGGACTCACTACACTCAGACTTGGCGCGACAAGCGATACGAGCTATTTTTATGACTTTTAAATATTTTTTATGAATTTATCTTGATTTACTTTTTCGTGAGTTTTCAACATGCTTTAGTATAATTTTTTTCTAAAAAAATTAGTGAGGCCTTTTGTTAAGGTTTTCTCCTGGAATAGACACCTTTCTATTTAGCAGTGGACAGAAAGGAAACATGGGAGAGAGGGGGAAGTGACATTCAGCAAACAACCTCCAGCTGGGATTCGAACCGGTGTCATCTGCATATATGTGTACATAGGTAGCGGCATGAGCTCTAACCACCACATGCTATAGTATGACTTTTTTTTTCCCCCAGAAAATTTGACCATGGCTTTATGCCTGTTTTGAACTCTCTACACTCAGAGTTGGCACGACAAGCGATACAAGCGATTTTAATGAGTTTGTAATATTTTTTATGAATTTATCCTGATTGACTTTTTCATGAGTTTTCGACATGCTATAGTATGACTTTTTTCGAAAAATATGACTAAGCCTTTTCATGACTTATTTGACCTCAGCACCTGGAAGCAATGATTCACCTTTTCATGACTTATATGAACTCAATACACTCATACTATGATTGACACGCGATATACAAGCATATGTTATGACTTTTAAATCATTTTTACAACATTTTATGAATTTTGTCGATTTTTCACTTTTTTTTCGACATGCTATAGTATGACTTTTTTTTCCCCCAGAAAATGTGGCCATGGCTTTTTGTGCCTGTTTTTGGCTCACTACACTAAGACTTGGCGCAACAAGCGATACGAGTGATTTTTATGACTTTTTAAGACTTTTCATTTATTTATTTTGACTGACTTTTTTCGTGAGTTTTCGACATGCTAAAGTATGACTTTTTTCAAAAAAAAAGTGAGTGAGGCTTTTCTCCTGGAATAGACACCTTTCTATTTAGCAGTGGACAGAAAGGAAACATGGGACAGAGGGGGAAGTGACATTCAGCAAACAACCTCCAGCTGGGATTCGAAACAGTGTCATCTGCATTTATGTGTACATAGGTAGCGGCATGAGCTGTAACCACTCAACCACCTGCAAGCAACGATTCACCTCTTCATGACTTAATTGACCTCAATGCACTCAGACTATGATTGACACGTGACATACAAGCAGATGTTATGACTTTTAAATCCTTTTTACAACATTTTATGAATTTTGTTGATTTTTCACTTTTTTTTCGACATGCTATAGTATGACTTTTTTTTTTCCCAGAAAATTTGACCATGGCTTTTTATGCCTGTTTTTGGACTCAATACACTCACACTTGGCGCGACAAGCGATACGAGCGATTTTTATGACTTTTAAATATTTTTTATGAATTTATCCTGATTGACTTTCGTGAGTTTTCGACATGCTATAGTATGACTTTTTTCGAAAAATATGACTAAGCCTTTTCATGACTTATTTGACCTCAATACACTCAGACTTTGATTGACACGCGATATACAAGCAGATGTTATGACCTTAAAATCATTTTTAAAACATTTTATGAATTTTGTTGATTTTTCACTTTTTTTTCGACATGCTATAGTATGACTTTTTTTCCCCCCAGAAAATTTGACCATGGCTTTTTATGCCTGTTTTGGACTCAATACACTCAGACTTGGCGCAACAAGCGATACGAGCGATTTTTATGACTTTTAAATATTTTTTATGAATTAATCTTGATTGACTTTTTCGTGAGTTTTCAACATGCTATAGTATAATTTTTTTCAAAAAAAATTAGTGAGGCCTTTTGTTAAGGTGTTCTCCTGGAATAGACACCTTTCTATTTAGCAGTGGACAGAAAGGAAACATGGGAGAGAGGGGGAAGCGACATTCAGCAAACACCTCCAGCTGGGATTCGAACATGTGTCATCTGCATATATGTGTACATAGGTAGCTGCATGAGCTCTAACCACTCAACCACCTGCAAGCAATGATTTACCTTTTCATGACTTAATTGACCTCAATACACTCAGACTTTGATTGACACGCGATATACAAGCATATGTTAAGACTTTTAAATCATTTTTACAACATTTTATGAATTTTGTCGATTTTTCACTTTTTTTTCTACATGCTATACTATGACTTTTTTTCCCCCCGAAAAATGTGACCATGGGTTTTTATGCCTGTTTTGGACTCACTACACTCAGACTTGGCGCGACAAGCGATACGAGCGATTTTTATGACTTTTAAATATTTTTTATGAATTTATCTTGATTGAGTTTTTCGTGAGTTTTTGACATGCTATAGTATGACTTTTTTCGAAAAATATGACTAAGCCTTTTCATGACTTATTTGACCTCAATACACTCAGACTTTGATTGACACGTGATATACAAGCAGATGTTATGACTTTCGACATGCTATAGTATGACTTTTTTTTTGCCCAGAAAATTTGACCATGGCTTTTTATGCCTGTTTTGTACTCAATACACTCAGACTTGGCGCAACAAGCGATACGAGTGATTTTTATGACTTTTAAATATTTTTTATGAATTTATCTTGATTTACTTTTTCGTGAGTTTTTAACATGCTATAGTATAATTTTTTTCTAAAAAAATTAGTGAGGCCTTTTGTTAAGGTTTTCTCCTGGAATAGACACCTTTCTATTTAGCAGTGGACAGAAAGGAAACATGGGAGAGAGGGGGAAGTGACATTCAGCAAACAACCTCCAGCTGAGATTCGAAACGGTGTCATCTGCATATATGTGTACATAGGTAGCGGCATGAGCTCTAACCACCACATGCTATAGTATGACTTTTTTTTTTCCCCAGAAAATTTGACCATGGCTTTATGCCTGTTTTGAACTCTCTACACTCAGAGTTGGCACGACAAGCGATACAAGCGATTTTAATGAGTTTGTAATATTTTTTATGAATTTATCCTGATTGACTTTTTCATGAGTTTTCGACATGCTATAGTATGACTTTTTTCGAAAAACATGACTAAGCCTTTTCATGACTTATTTGACCTCAGCACCTGGAAGCAATGATTCACCTTTTCATGACTTATATGAACTCAATACACTCATACTATGATTGACACGCGATATACAAGCATATGTTATGACTTTTAAACCATTTTTATAACATTTTATGAATTTTGTCGATTTTTCACTTTTTTTTCGACATGCTATAGTATGACTTTTTTTTCCCCCAGAAAATTTGGCCATGGCTTTTTGTGCCTGTTTTTGGCTCACTACACTAAGACTTGGCGCAACAAGCGATACGAGTGATTTTTATGACTTTTTAAGACTTTTCATTAATTTATTTTGACTGACTTTTTTCGTGAGTTTTCGACATGCTAAAGTATGACTTTTTTCTAAAAAAAAGTGAGTGAGGCTTTTCTTTAAGGTTTTCTCCTGGAATAGACACCTTTCTATTTAGCAGTGGACAGAAAGGAAACATGGGACAGAGGGGGAAGTGACATTCAGCAAACAACCTCCAGCTGGGATTCGAACCGGTGTCATCTGCATTTATGTGTACATAGGTAGCGGCATGAGCTGTAACCACTCAACCACCTGCGAGCAACGATTCACCTCTTCATGACTTATTTGACCTCAATACACTCAGACTATGATTGACACGTGACATACAAGCAGATGTTATGACTTTTAAATCCTTTTTACAACATTTTATGAATTTTGTTGATTTTTCACTTTTTTTTCGACATGCTATAGTATGACTTTTTTTTTTCCCAGAAAATTTGACCATGGCTTTTTATGCCTGTTTTTGGACTCAGTACACTCACACTTGGCGCGACAAGCGATACGAGCGATTTTTATGACTTTTAAATATTTTTTATGATTTTATCCTGATTGACTTTTTCGTGAGTTTTCGACATGCTATAGTATGACTTTTTTCGAAAAATATGACTAAGCCTTTTCATGACTTATTTGACCTCAATACACTCAGACTTTGATTGACACGCGATATACAAGCAGATGTTATGACTTTTAAATCATTTTTACA
>CM056843.1:15232223-15249723 GCA_029853015.1 Chelidonichthys spinosus | reverse complement strand
TAAATTAAACCCAGAAACCTTAATTTGGACTCTGAGAACTGCTGAAGCTATGGAAACTACCAGACCAGGACTGTGGAGGACTTGAGTATTTTTACTCAAGTACTACACTAAAGTATCATTTTGAGGTATTTGTACTTTCCCTACCTTCAAATGTTCAAATTAATAATTATTATGACTCGCGTGCTTTTCCTCAACCGAATTTCCTGTGAACTTTATTTTGAAAAGACCATGTAACGAGCGTATATAGGCCCCGAGGGGTTCGAACCCACAACCTCCCGGCCCCACATGGAAACACAACGCTCCGATCAGACGGAGACTAATTAAGTTGTTGCACACTGAAAAGGAAAACCACATCCTGGTTCGACTCCGAAGTCTCCCCACAAGACCCGATCCGGAAAATTTGGCGAGGAGACGACGACTTTGTTCTTAAACAGTTCAAGGATTCGTCTACTGTTTAAGCACGCTTAGTCACTGATCCTTCCCTTCCTACTTAATACAACCCCCACCCCTCCCCCCCAAAAAACCTCTCCCACGTTTGAGACATGAGTCACATTGTTTTCCTAAAAAGTGCGACGGACGAATGAACGATATTTGACCTTCTGACCCAGAGACGAAGGCGAAGCTTTAATGAATCTCACGTTAGCGGCGTGTTCGTTAGCGTCGTGTTCGGAAACATGAGGATGTCGTTCATTAGCAGCGAAAACAAAAAGCCCTCGGCAGTAAAACGAACCATCTGTGTCTGCCGCCGACTCTGAGGTTCTCGGTTCCGTCGGTTCTGCGTTTCGGTGGCCTTTCTGTTGTTTGTTGTTTTCCTCGCGGCGCTGCCAGCTCTTTGTTATCCGAGGTTTTTATTGCGTATTAATCTGCAGCTGTTCGGACGGAGGTTACCTAACACAAGATGATAAAAATGTGCAGCGCTAATTGATGCAGCCTGTGATTACACAGCGAGAAGGTTCACCAAGCCATTTCAAATTAAGACAATAAAAGCCTTTTTCCCATGATGCTCTTTTTCCACAGTCGGAGCGTCACTCTGCAAATTGTTTCAGATATTATTTTTCTACGGCCGTTAACCTCTTCAACCCGCAGACTCCCCAAAGACGAGCTTAAAATAGGAATAAACTAAATAAGAGAGAATAATACGTATCTTATTATTATTGTCACCTGGATTACGAACTTTTAACGTTACCGGATAGCACAGCTAACAACCGCTGTGATGAACATGGCTCCGGTCAAGAGTTGCGCCGTGTTGGATATCGTTTTCAGAAATGTTGGAGACCATGGTTGTTAATTTCTTTTGGTGGGTGGCAAGTTTAAATATTGTAATTGTAATATTCGTAAGTATACTATATGCTAGCCTTTGCATTTCTCGCTCGACAGCTTTTTGTCACCGCTTTCGTATCTCTTAAGAGTTTCTGCTTCGTCCAGCTACAAATGCTGCTAACACGTTAAATAATCCGATGTTCCGTTTATTTGCCGATGACACTCTGACGATACTTTTACTCATAATAAAAGTCGGTCGGGGTCAGAAGTTTAACGTTTACCGCCCTGATTACCAAATGTGTCTTAATTGGTAAATCACATGAGCTCCACCAAGAGATAATAGCCCCCCTCCGGCGTCGACCGACTTCCCATAATTCCCATAATTCCCATAATTCCCATAATTCCCTGCTCCCCCCCACTTTGCTTTGAAACACCAGCAAACACAAGGCTGATGATGCAAACGCCCTGCGTCCGCTCTAAATGAGTTTCTGGCTGTTGAGTGCTCCGTTGTAAACCGCCGCGTTGCCGTGGAAACGACTGTGAGTCTGCTGTGATACGCGTGAGTCAGCAAGGCGGCGCGTGATGACGTCATAGCTCAACGAGCGGGCAAACATCACACGGGCAGTGAGGTCACCGGGGGGCCACGGGTGTGTGTGTGTGTGTTACTGTGTGTGTGTGTTACTGTGTGTGTGTGTTGTGTGTGTTACTGTGTGTGTGTTACTGTGTGTGTGTGTGTGTGTTACTGTGTGTGTGTGGTAGTGATGAGGTCATCATCGGCTGGTAAACCTCTTTTTTCCTCCCGTCTTACATCTTGACCGTGTTTCACGTATTTATTACTCTTTTAAGTTTTTTAAATTGTGTCTTCAGGTCTGTTTTTGTTTATTTGTGTGTTTTGTTTGTTTGTGTGTCTGAAGACGAGAACTACACATTCTTAGTTAATGTTATTGAGTAATTGTCTCTCCTGGATCAGGGACTCTGGTGATCCAGATCTGCGGTTTTCTGCTCCGACTGTTTTAAGATTCTGTGAGAACAAAAGTGTTAAAGACTCGGGACTAGACTCGGACCTCTTAAAGCTCAGGACTAGACTCGGACCTCTTAAAGACTTGGGACTAGACTCAGACCTCTTAAAGCTCGGGACTAGACTCAGACCTCTTAAAGCTCGGGACTAGACTCAGACCTCTTAAAGACTTGGGACTAGACTCAGACCTCTTAAAGCTCGGGACTAGACTCAGACCTCTTAAAGCTCGGGACTAGACTCAGACCTCTTAAAGTCTTGGGACTAGACTCAGACCTCTTAAAGCTCGGGACTAGACTCAGACCTCTTAAAGCTCGGGACTAGACTCAGACCTCTTAAAGACTTGGGACTAGACTCAGACCTCTTAAAGTCTTGGGACTAGACTCAGACCTCTTAAAGTCTTGGGACTAGACTCAGACCTCTTAAAGCTCGGGACTAGACTCAGACCTCTTAAAGTCTTGGGACTAGACTCAGACCTCTTAAAGTCTTGGGACTAGACTCAGACCTCTTAAAGTCTTGGGACTGGACTCAGACCTCTTAAAGTCTTGGGACTAGACTCAGACCTCTTAAAGTCTTGGGACTAGACTCAGACCTCTTAAAGTCTTGGGACTAGACTCAGACCTCTTAAAGTCTTGGGACTAGACTCAGACCTCTTAAAGTCTTGGGACTAGACTCAGACCTCTTAAAGCTCGGGACAACACTCAGACCTCTTAAAGTCTTGGGACTAGACTCAGACCTCTTAAAGCTCGGGACAACACTCAGACCTCTTAAAGTCTTGGGACTAGACTCAGACCTCTTAAAGCTCGGGACTAGACTCAGACCTCTTAAAGTCTTGGGACTAGACTCAGACCTCTTAAAGACTCAGGACTAGACTCAGACCTCTTAAAGTCTTGGGACTAGACTCAGACCTCTTAAAGACTCAGGACTAGACTCAGACCTCTTAAAGTCTTGGGACTAGACTCAGACCTCTTAAAGACTCAGGACTAGACTCGGACTTGAACCAAGAAATGACCAACGTTGTTTGTTCACATGAAACGCTGAGTCATGATTATTTTTACGACAGAATAAAAACCAAACTAACAGCTCGCTCTCCTTCTTCTCCCTTGTCGACCTGTGTGTGTGTGTGTGTGTGTGTGTGTGTGTGTGTGTGTGTGTGTGTGTCCACTTCCTGTGTCCCACTAAGCCTCTAAAGCCAAAGCTAAACACCTCGGCTGTGAAAGGTCGTTCCAGGGTCAGAGGAAATTGAAAATAGGTCTCATCACACACACACGCACACACACGCACACACACACACTTGGGCTAACTGAGGTAAGCGAGTGTGTGTGTGTGTTTAGGTAACGTGTTAAAAGCTTAAATGGACATCACTGTGGAATGTAAAGATAAGTCGTCTTTGTTTATACAAAGACACACACATACACACACACAGTGGTAATTATCTGACACACACACACACACACAACGGCGTTAATGGGCTAAGCGCCGCCAAGTGTGCCCGTCCCTGAGCCGCGGTGAGGAGGCGGCGACCTTGTAATGGAACAGATGAGGTCACTGATGAGGTCATCGGCGCTCCACATTCCTCCGTTTGTTGTGTTTATAAACCTCAACTTTGCCTCAACCGGCCAATCAGGAGCCGGAATCAGAGACGCTTCTTTCTGCATCATCGATGCTCCGACTCAACTCCCAGGCTCACTTCTGGAGTCATGACTCGGTAAAAACAGGTCTCTTCTGGACTCATGACTCGGTAAAAACAAGTCTCTTCTGGACTCATGACTCGGTAGAAACAAGTCTCTTCTGGAGTCATGACTCGGTAAAAACAGGTCTCTTCTGGAGTCATGACTCTGTAAAAACAGGTCTCTTCTGGAGTCATGACTCTGTAAAAACAAGTCTCTTCTGGAGTCATGACTCGGTAAAAACAGGTCTCTTCTGGACTCATGACTCGGTAGAAACAAGTCTCTTCTGGACTCATGACTCGGTAGAAAGTGGTCTCTTCTGGACTTATGACTCGGTAAAAACAGGTCTCTTCTGGACTCATGACTCAGTAGAAACAAGTCTCTTCTGGACTCATGACTCGGTAGAAAGTGGTCTCTTCTGGACTTATGACTCGGTAAAAACAAGTCTCTTCTGGACTCATGACTCGGTAAACACAGGTCTCTTCTGGACTCATGACTCGGTAAAAACAGGTCTCTTCTGGACTCATGACTCGGTAAACACAGGTCTCTTCTGGACTCATGACTCAGTATAAACAAGTCTCTTCTGGACTCATGACTTGGTATAAACAAGTCTCTTCTGGACTCCTGACTCAGTATAAAACAAGTCTCTTCTGGAGTCCTGACTCGGTAAAAACAAGTCTCTTCTATTCTTTTGGTTTCTATTTTCTTTTTTCACATTTAAGAAATGTAGTTTTATTTGTTTATTTTGTTTTTTAATAAAATACATTTGACTGGAGGCTATATTATAATAATAACGTGTTGTTTTAAATGATTCTTCATATTACGATCAAAAGCTCCAGAACAGCCATTCAAACCACCCCGCCACAATAAAAGACACAAGAAACCGCAGCTGCTTCTTTTCACATCTTTGAACTCGACTCCTTTAAAAATTACATCATGCATCATGGTTTTTTTTTTTTTTAAAGCAGATGTGACCAAAAGTGCCGAGTCACCTTAAACAGATAGAAGATGTAAACGTGCTGCATGAAAACACACTAACGGGAAGTCATGACTCAGCATTCACGGGATTATAAAGAGCTGGTTGAGTTTCACCTTCCTCTGATGTCACATGATCGCTGAGGTATCAGTGTGTGTGTGTGTGTGTGTGTGTGTGTAAAACTTTGATGAGGAAACATAAAAGTGAGCTCTTCAATTATAACAAGGGAAGGAATTCAAAACAATACTGTCTCCCCTCCCCCTCCTCCCCTCCTCCCCTCCTTCTGGACGGCTGCCATGTGTTTCTGCTCCGCTAGGCGGCAGCATTGAGCCGCTCTCCGAGAACGAGACGCTGAGAGGAAGAGAAGGGGAGGAAGAGGAGTGATGGAGAGGAGGGATGAAGAGGAGGGATGAAGAGGAGGAAGAGGAGGGATGAAGAGGAGGGAGACGGGATGAAGAGGAGGGATGAAGAGGAGGAAGAGGAGGGATGAAGAGGAGGGAGACGGGATGAAGAGGAGGGATGAAGAAGGAGACAGGATGAAGTGGAGGGAGGAAGAGGAGGGATGGAGAGGAGGGATGAAGATGAGGGATGAAGAGGAGGGATGAAGAGGAGGGAGACGGGATGAAGAGGAGGGATGAAGAGGAGGGATGAAGAGGAGGGAGACGGGATGATGAGAAGGGATGATGAGGAGGGATGATGAGGAGGGAGATGGGATGATGAGGAGGGAGACGGGATGAAGAGGAGGGAGATGGAAGAGAGGAGGGAGACGGGAGGATGGATTGAGGATGGAGATGGGATGAAGAGGAGGGATGAAGAGGAGGGAGACGGGATGAAGAGGAGGGATGAAGAGGAGGGAGACGGGATGATTAGGATGGATGAAGAGGAGGGAGACGGGATGATGAGGAGGGAGATGGGATGAAGAGGAGGGAGAAGGGATGAAGAGGAGGGATGATGAGGAGGGAGATGGGATGAAGAGGAGGGATGATGAGGAGGGAGACGGGATGAAGAGGAGGGAGATGGGATGAAGAGGAGGGATGAAGAGGAGGGAGACGGGATGATTAGGATGGAGATGGGATGAAGAGGAGGGATGAAGAGGAGGGAGACGGGATGAAGAGGAGGGATGAAGAGGAGGGAGACGGGATGAATAGGATGGATGATGAGGAGGGAGATGGGATGATGAGGAGGGAGATGGGATGAAGAGGAGGGAGACGGGATGAAGAGGAGGGATGATGAGGAGGGAGATGGGATGAAGAGGAGGGATGAAGAGGAGGGAGACGGGATGAAGAGGAGGGATGGGAAAGAGAGGGAGACGGGATGCAGTAGGAGGGATGATAGAGGAGATGGGTAAGACGGGATGAGAGGAGGGAGAGGGATGAAGAGGAGGGAGACGGGATGAAGAGGACGGGATGATGAGGAGGGATGATGAGGAGTGGATGAGAGGAGGGAGATGGGATGAAGAGGAGGGGATGGATGATGAGGAGGGAGATGGGATGAAGAGGAGGGATGAAGAGGAGGGAGATGGGATGAAGAGGAGATGGATGAAGGGGGTGAAGGGAGGGATGAGGAGGGGAGGGATGATGAGGAGGGAGACGGGATGAAGAGGAGGGATGATGAGGAGGGAGATGGGATGAAGAGGAGGGATGAAGAGGAGGGAGACGGGATGAAGAGGAGGGAGACGGGATGAAGAGGAGGGATGAAGAGGGGAGGGATGAAGAGGAGGGGGATGAAGAGGAGGGATGAAGAGGAGGGAGATGGATGAAGAGGAGGGATGAAGAGGAGGGATGAAGAGGAGGGAGACGGGATGAAGAGGAGGGAGACGGGATGAAGAGGAGGGATGAAGAGGAGGGAGATGGAATGAAGAGGAGGGATGAAGAGGAGGGAGACGGGATGAAGAGGAGGGAGACGGGATGAAGAGGAGGGATGAAGAGGAGGGAGATGGAATGAAGAGGAGGGATGAAGAGGAGGGAGATGGGATGAAGAGGAGGGAGACGGGATGATGAGGAGGGAGATGGGATGATGAGGAGGGAGATGGGATGAAGAGGAGGGATGATGAGGAGGGAGATGGGATGAAGAGGATGAAGAGGAGGGAGACGGGATGATGAGGAGGGAGATGGGATGAAGAGGAGGGATGAAGAGGAGGGAGTGTAAGAGGAGGGATAGAGAGGGATGAAGAGGAGGGAAGATGGGATGAAGAGGAGGGATGATGAGGAGGGAGATGGGATGAAGAGGATGAAGAGGAGGGAGAGGGATGATGAGGAGGGAGATGGGATGAGAGGAGGGATGAAGGAGGGAGATGAGGAGGGAGATGGGATGAAAGGAGGGAGGAGAGGGATGAAGAGGAGAGGATGATAGGAGGGATGGATGAGGATGGATGAGGGGGAGGGGATGAAGAGGAGGGAGACGGGATGGAAGAGGAGGGGATGAAGAGGAGGGAGATGGGATGAAGAGGAGGGGATGAAGAGGAGGGAGACGGGATGAAGAGGAGGGAGATGGGATGAAGAGGAGGGGATGAAGAGGAGGGAGAGGAGGATGAAGAGGAGGGAGAGGGATGAAGAGGAGGGATGAAGAGGAGGGAGACGGGATGATGAGGAGGGATGAGAGGGAGGGATGAGAGGAGGGAGATGGGATGATGAGGAGGGAGAGGATGAAGAGGAGGGAGACGGGATGAAGAGGAGGGATGAGAGGAGGGAGATGGGATGAAGAGGAGGGATGAGAGGAGGGATGATGAGGAGGGATGGATGAGGGAGGGATGATGAGGAGTGATGAGGAGGGATGATGAGGAGGGAGATGGGATGAAGAGGAGGGATGAAGAGGAGGGAGACGGGATGATGAGGAGGGAGATGGGATGAAGAGGAGGGATGAAGAGGAGGGAGAGGGATGAGAGGGGAGAGGGAGAGGGGATGAATGAGGAGGGATGAAGAGGGAGAGGAGGACGGGATGATGAGGAGGGAGATGGGATGAAGAGGAGGGATGAAGAGGAGGGAGATGGGATGAAGAGGAGGGATGAAGAGGAGGGAGACGGGATGAAGAGGAGGGAGACGGGATGAAGAGGAGGGATGAAGAGGAGGGAGACGGGATGAAGAGGAGGGATGAAGAGGAGGGAGAGGATGAAGAGGAGGGAGAGGGATGATGAGGAGGGAGATGGGATGAAGAGGAGGGATGAAGAGGAGGGAGACGGGATGAAGAGGAGGGAGATGGGATGAAGAGGAGGGATGAAGAGGAGGGAGATGGGATGAAGAGGAGGGATGAAGAGGAGAGAGAGGAGGGATGAAGAGGAGGGAGATGGGATGAAGAGGAGGGATGAAGAGGAGGGAGACGGGATGAAGAGGAGGGATGAAGAGGAGGGAGATGGGATGAAGAGGAGGGAGAGGAATGAGGAGGGAGAGGGATGAAGAGGAGGGAGATGGGATGAAGAGGAGGGATGAAGGAGGGAGGGAGAGAGGATGAGAGGAGGGAGAGGGATGAGAGGAGGGAGATGGGATGAAGAGGAGGGAGAGGGAGGGATGATGAGGAGGGAGATGGGATGAAGAGGAGGGAGATGGGATGAAGAGGAGGGATGATGAGGAGGGAGATGGGATGAAGAGGATGAAGAGGAGGGAGACGGGATGATGAGGAGGGAGATGGGATGAAGAGGAGGGATGATGAGGAGGGATGATGAGGAGGGAGATGGGATGAAGAGGAGGGAGATGGGATGAAGAGGAGGGATGATGAGGAGGGAGATGGGATGAAGAGGATGAAGAGGAGGGAGACGGGATGAAGAGGAGGGATGAAGAGGAGGGAGATGGGATGAAGAGGAGGGATGAAGAGGAGGGAGACGGGATGATGAGGAGGGAGATGGGATGAAGAGGAGGGATGAAGAGGAGGGAGACGAGATGATGAGGAGGGAGATGGGATGAAGAGGAGGGATGAAGAGGAGGGAGATGGGATGAAGAGGAGGGATGATGAGGAGGGAGGGATGATGAGGAGGGAGATGGGATGAAGAGGAGGGATGAAGAGGAGGGAGACGGGATGATGAGGAGGGATGATGAGGAGGGAGATGGGATGAAGAGGAGGGAGACGGGATGATGAGGAGGGATGATGAGGAGGGATGATGAGGAGGGAGATGGGATGATGAGGAGGGATGAAGAGGAGGGAGACGGGATGAAGAGGAGGGATGATGAGGAGGGAGATGGGATGAAGAGGAGGGATGATGAGGAGGGATGATGAGGAGGGATGATGAGGAGGGAGATGGGATGATGAGGAGGGATGATGAGGAGGGAGATGGGATGAAGAGGAGGGATGAAGAGGAGGGAGACGGGATGATGAGGAGGGAGATGGGATGAAGAGGAGGGATGAAGAGGAGGGAGACGAGATGATGAGGAGGGAGATGGGATGAAGAGGAGTGTGATGTATAGAGTGAGTGTGAGGTGTGTGTGTGATGATGTGAGTGGAGATGTGTGATTTGAAGAGTGTGTGTGATGAAGAGGAGGGAGTAGAGATGATGTGTGAGTGTGATGTGAGTGAAGAGGATGTGATGTAATGACTTTTGCAGTGTGTGTGAGTAGAGTGTGTGTGTGTGAGTGTGTGTGATGAGGTGTGTGTGTTGAGGTGAGTGTGTGTGTGTGAGTATGTGTGTGTGTTGTGTGAGTGTGTGTGTGAGTGTTGTGAGTGTGTGAGTTGTGTGTGTGTGAGTTTGTGAGTGAGTGTGTGTGTGAGTGTGTGTGTGTGTGAGTAATGTGTGTGTGTGTGTGTTGAGTGTGTGTGGTGTGTGTGGTGTGTGATGTGTGTGTGTGATGGTGTGAGTATGTGTGTGTGTGTGTGTTTGAGTGTGTGTGTGGTGTGTGTGAGTGTGTGTGTGTGTGTGTGTGTGTGTGAGAGTGTGTGTGTGTGTGTGTGAGGTGTGTGTGTGTGTGTGTGAGTGTGTGTGTGTTTGAGAGTGTGTGTGTGTGTGTGTGAGTGTGTGTGTGTGTGTGTGAGTGTGTGTGTTTGAGAGTGTGTGTGTGTGTGTGTGTGAGTGTGTGTGTGTGTGTTGAGAGTGTGTGTGTGTGTGTGTGTGTTGTTGGAGTGTGTGGTGTGTGTGTGTTTGAGAGTGTGTGTGTGTGTGTGTGTGTGTGTGTGTGTGTGTGTGTTTGAGTGAGTGTGTGTGTGTTTGAGAGTGTGTGTGTGTGTGTGTGTGTGAGAGTGTGTGTGTGTGTGTGCGTGTGTGTGTGTGAGTGTGTGTGTGTGTGTGCGTGTGTGTGTGTGAGTGTGTGTGTGTGTGTGCGTGTGTGTTTGAACCTGTGACCTTTACATTACCGCCTCAGGTCATCAGGTGGTTGTTAGTAATTAATTGACCTGTGGACGCGCTCCTATGAAACACACGTGCGTGCGTAAATAAATGCGCGTCCCCGAGCAAGTTTGGAGCGATTCTTATCGACTCGCGCTCGCATTGATCCCGACGCGCGCGCGCTGCAATCCAGCCTGCAGGTGATTAGTTCGGCGGCGGCGGCGGCGCGCGTCCTGCGCGGAGACAGAAGTCATAAAAGTAACTGCAAAGTCCCCGCGTCTCCCCCTCCTCCCCCTCCTCCCCCCCTCGCTGGCGCGCCGCCAGCTCCAGCACGCTCCAAGCCTCCTCTCCTCTCGCGCCGCTTGCCGCTCACTTTACACCACCCCTCCTTCTGGGAGGAGGAGGAGGAGGAGGAGGGGGAGGGGGGGTCCTCCAGGAGCTGAAAGAGGTGGAGCAGTAGGGGAGGGATGGAGGGAGGAAGGGAGGGAGGGGTGAGGGGGGGAGACGGGAGCCCTTGGCCGCCTATTCGCCTTCCAGTTGCCTCCGCACTATATAAACACTCATTGGTGCCTCTGGCTCGACGCACACACACGCTCTTTACGCACGCACACACATGCACACACACTGAGGGTGACTTGTATAGGCAGCCAGAGAGAGAGAGAGAGAGAGAGAGAGAGAGAGAGAGAGAGAGAGAGGTACACAGAGAAGAGGACAGAAAGTGAGACTCAGAAGGAGGACGCTCGCGGCTCCGCAGCATCTCCGCGCACCTTTCCTCGCTGCCGCGCGTTCACGGATCTTAAAAGTCTTTGACTGCATCTCGTGTCCACACAGAGATTACTACTTCTACAGACTGCTTTTACACCCACTGGTGCGTGTTCTGGGGAGAGTTGAGTTGAGGGAGAGATTCCTGGAAGAGTTCTCCTCCCGAACCGAAGTGTTTCCATCCGGAGAAGTCCGAGAAAGTAGAGCCCTTGTTTCGCTGCGCGGCCCCGCTTCACTTTTTCCACGTGTCCCCGCGGTGTCACACAAACGTGTCACCTTGACACTTTTATTTATTTTTCTTGACTTCAAGTTTCAGACATTTTTTTTTTTTTTTTTTAAAGAACTAAAAAAAAAAAAAAAAAAAAAAAAAAAACACTTTAATTTCAAGTCCCTAAGAGGATCCGGACTATGAGATCCAGTCCCCGGGACCGCGTGGTGCTGGTTCTCCTCCTGCAGGCGTAAACCACCAGACAGACGTGGTTTTGATGTTCTGGAGGTTTCCCAGCTGAGAGGTGTGACGGTGAAGACTCCGTCCGGGGAGTCCAGTCCGGCAGCCCGGTCCGGCTCACCTGCAGCAGCATCCCCCCCGCTCGGACTCTGCTTTGAGTGCGGGTCGTGTTTTGAACGCGCAGAAAGGAAACTTCGTGACTATTTCAACACAGAGACCTGAATCTGAGTCGGTCATTCATTCTGGACACAAGCGCGTCTGTTGTGGAGCGCGCAAAGCAGCAGCGCGCTTTTACGCACCAACACCAGTCCTCTACACGCGACACAAAGTTGAAGGAGACTTCCCTGAGAGTCCCCCAGAGGATCCGGGACCCGCGCCGGGCTCTCCATCACCATGCTGTTCGACACGTTCGACCTGGTCTCGGCTCTGGCCACGCTGGCCGCCTGCCTGGTCTCCATGGCGCTGCTGCTCGCCGTCTCCCAGCAGCTGTGGCAGCTCCGCTGGACGGCCACGCGGGACAAGAGCTGCAAGCTGCCGATGCCCAAAGGATCCATGGGCTTCCCCTTCATCGGGGAGACCTGCCACTGGCTGCTGCAGGTAAGGGCACGGGGCCGGGACGGGTCTGGGACAGGGGTCTGGGACGAAAGTCTGGGACGGGATCCGGGACGGGTCTGGAACGAGGTCCGGTACGGGCGTCTGGGACGGGGTCCGGGTCAGCGCGGGCCCCGGAGCGGGACTTTTTCATCCAGACGGGTTTTCTTTGATTTGGTTCAATCCGAGTTCACCCTTCCTCATGACGTCATGCTGATATTAATATTCACGTCTGATACTTTGTTGTACTTGTACACATTGTTGCCTCCGGCGGCAAACATCACAACAATAATTATTCTTCCTTTTAATAGTTTATAATCATCTCCACCCGCCTGTTAAATACTTGTATTTAGGTGCACGTGCACACACGCGCGCGCGCGCGAGCATCAAAGGCGGGCGCTTCACTCCTGATGAGTTGTATTATCTGATCGGAGGTCTGTTATCTGAGACGGGAGCGCGTCGGGTCGGCGGAGCTGCTGATCGATATCTGTGCATCTGATGTGCAGGCGGCCCGGGGGCGCGCGCACGGCGTCCGCGTGGAAGTCAGGGAGCGTGGATTAGAGTTGAAAAGGTTCCGCCCTTTATTTGAGATTTCATTGTTTATATGCAGAAATGACAAGAATGTTTGAGGAGAGGTCCTCCTTCCTCCTCCTCCTTTTCCTCCTTCTCTTCCTCTCATCCTCCTCCTCCTCCCTTTCCTCTCATCCTCCTCCTCTTCCTCTCATCCTCCTTCTCCTCCTCCTCCTCCATGCTCCGTTGACTGACAGGTGTTATGATGTCACACACGTGATGATGTCACTCTATGATCTGATTAGACGTATTGATCAGTTACTGGCCAGATGATCGATCAGCAAAACGGCCCACAATGCTTTGTGTGCAGGTGAAGGTGTCTGAGTGTGAGTTTCTATCAGCTGACTGAGTCCTGTTGTCACGGATACGAGAGAGAGAGAGAGAGAGAGAGAGAGAGAGAGAGAATACACTTAAAAAGCGAAGCCAAAGGAGGGGGAGGAGGAGGGGGTGAGCGGAGGCACGTTGGCCGTGTGCGGGGCTTGAACTCGCGGTGCTCCTCTCCGTTACATCTGACACCGAGCGAGACGCGTTCCCGGAATGCAACCGAGGACCGATGCCAAGTTTATGGCAGGGGGGGAGAGGGGGAGGAGGAGGGGGGGAGTTAAATCTGTAGAGGAGCTCCTTTAGCGGGACGGGGGAACGATGTTAAAGAAGTGAATGAAACGCCTCGTAAAAACTGTTTAGAGGTCTGACTGGACCCCCTCACCCGGGTTCAGGTCTCAGCTGCTGGTCTGCAGGGTCACCAAGGCCACATGTATGACCAGAGACCAGGGTTGAATCGGACTAGGTCGAGTTGGACCAGAGACCACAGTCGAGTCAGACCAGAGACCAGGGTCCAGTCAGACCAGAGACCAGGGTCCAGTCAGACCAGAGACCAGGGTGAGCGATTCATTCGATGACGAGATGAGAAGCTCTCAAAAAACCTTCATGTCAGACACAACAACAACAACAACAGATATCCCACAATGCAACTGGAACACATTGTTTTTGGATTTAAAAGCGTAGAATGCACATGAGAAATGGCCGTCGTCTTGGTAACGTCCTGACAATGTTTATTGATGGCGTGAACGAGGTTTTATCGTGTTAACAGGAGCAACAATCTTCTCTGGAGGAGAGCAACTTGTTGCATCTTCAACTTTCATCACTTTCTCTTTGGTTCGTAAACATCTCCGCCAGTAAACCATGTTTGTTTAACCTGACACATGAGCAGCAGCATTAACAACGTTAGCAGCATCAGCATCAACAGCAACATTAACAGCAGCAGCAATAACAACGTTAGCAGCATCAGCATCAACAGCAACATTAACAGCAGCAGCATTAACAACGTTAGCAGCATCAGCATCAACAGCAACATTAACAGCAGCAGCAATAACAACGTTAGCAGCAGCATTAACAACGTTAGCAGCATCAGCATCAACAGCAACATTAACAGCAGCAGCAATAACAACGTTAGCAGCATCAGCATCAACAGCAACATTAACAGCAGCAGCATTAACAACGTTAGCAGCATCAGCATCAACAGCAACATTAACAGCAGCAGCAATAACAACGTTAGCAGCAGCATTAACAACGTTAGCAGCAGCATTAACAACTTTAGCAGCAGCATTAACATTAGCAGCAGCAGCATTAACAACTTTAGCAGCAGCATTAACAACGTTAGCAGCAGCATTAACAACGTTAGCAGCAGCATTAACAACTTTAGCAGCAGCATTAACATTAGCAGCAGCAGCATTAACAACTTTAGCAGCAGCATTAACATTAGCAGGAGCAGCATTAACAACTTTAGCAGCAGCATTAACAACATTAGCAGGAGCAGCATGAACGTTAGCAGCAGCAGCATGAACAACATTAGCAGCAGCATTAACAACATTAGCAGGAGCAGCATTAACAACTTTAGCAGCAGCATTAACAACATTAGCAGGAGCAGCATGAACGTTAGCAGCAGCAGCATGAACAACATTAGCAGCAGCAGCATGAACGTTAGCAGCAGCAGCATGAACAACATTAGCAGCAGCAGCATGAACAACATTAGCAGCAGCATAAACAACGTTAGCAGCAGCATGAACAACATTAGCAGCAGCAGCATGAACAACATTAGCAGCAGCAGCATGAACAACGCTAGCAGCAGCAGCATGAACAACGTTAGCAGCAGCAGCATGAACAACGTTAGCAGCAGCAGCAGCATGAACAACATTAGCAGCAGCAGCATGAACAACGCTAGCAGCAGCAGCATG
Source organism: Chelidonichthys spinosus (assembly GCA_029853015.1). Classification (NCBI taxonomy): domain Eukaryota; kingdom Metazoa; phylum Chordata; class Actinopteri; order Perciformes; family Triglidae; genus Chelidonichthys; species Chelidonichthys spinosus. The sequence continues at coordinate 15,234,952 of CM056843.1, read as the reverse complement.
AACAACATTAGCAGCAGCAGCATGAACAACATTAGCAGCAGCATGAACAATGTTAACAGCAGCAGCATAAACAACGTTAGCAGCAGCATGAACAACATTAGCAGCAGCAGCATGAACAACATTAGCAGCAGCAGCATGAACAACGCTAGCAGCAGCAGCATGAACAACGTTAGCAGCAGCAGCATGAACAACGCTAGCAGCAGCAGCATGAACAACATTAGCAGCAGTAGCATGAACAACATTAGCAGCAGCATGAACAATGTTAACAGCAGCAGCATTAACAACGTTAGCAGCAGCATGAACAACATTAGCAGCAGCAGCATGAACAACATTAGCAGCAGCAGCATGAACAACGCTAGCAGCAGCAGCATGAACAACATTAGCAGCAGCAGCATGAACAACATTAGCAGCAGCAGCATGAACAACATTAGCAGCAGCAGCATGAACAACGCTAGCAGCAGCAGCATGAACAACATTAGCAGCAGCAGCATGAACAACATTAGCAGCAGCAGCATGAACAACATTAGCAGCAGCAGCATTCTGTCAAACAGCGTTCTGCTCTCGTGGAGCTGCAGCTTTCTGAAGGGACGATGCTGAGTGGGAGTTGTGCACGTGTGTGTGCACGTGTATGTGCATGTGCACGTGTATGTGTGTGTGCACGGAAACAGTGCAGATTCATGTGTACACAAACAAAGAGACAAAATATACGTTTGTTTCCAGAAACTAAACCGGACGGAGAGTGGCATCCTTAGGGAATAAAAAATAATAAAAATGTAATTTCATTTTGGGATTGAAATCTAACTCCTCCTGTATTTCCTGCAGCGCGAAATAAACATCGATTCGTGGGGTTTATTATTTTTAAATATTAACGTCAAACAGAAAATGATCTGAAATAGCCAAACAGGATTTATATGCAGTTACCTCCTGTGACCACTCGGGGGCGCCAAAGACACCGGACCTGGGATTTGGATTAGTTGATGGTTTTAGATGTGCAATTAAATGGATTGTCTACAGGAAACAAATACAGTGTTGTAGGATTTCTGGGTAATGGAGTTCTCTGACCAAAATCAATATAGACACACACACACTCACACACTCACACACACACACACACACACTGCAGACAGGCTGGACTGAATCTGGGTCAGACCGGAGGAAATGAACACATGGCACAGACACTTAAACTACACACACGCACACACACACACACCACACACACACACACACACACACACACACACAGTAGATGTCTATGTAGAAGTTGTTATCAGTTTCCTCCTTTTTTATAATGAGTCAAGTTTGGCCTTCAGCAGTTTTATGCTTACATGCATTTACACTGTACACACACACACACACACACACACACACACACACACACACTGTAATGCGTTGCCCGTCTGTCTGTCTGTAGTGATGAAGTGTAAATGATGGTGGGCAGAGTAATAAATGGTAATAACAGTCCTGTAGATCCAAACACTCTCATCTCCAACAGTGATGACAGCCCCCTCTCTCTCTCTATCCCCCTCTCTCTCTCTCCCCCTCCTCTCTCTCTCTCTCTCTCTCTGATCGGATGTTTCGTTGCTCTAAATGCAGATTTCAGCGTCTTCATCGTCTCTCTGGTTCGTCATGTTTTGGGCGTACTGTGACTTTAAAACGCAGACAGAGCCGACTGTGAGTCCTGGTGACTCCATGTATAGTGAGGTCACACACACACACACACACACACACACACACACGGAGGGTAGATGGAAATACTATGAACACGCAGACAAACTCACTCAGATCGGATCACAACGCCATACTCGGACGGCGGACCAAAAAGTAAACGGATAAGCGCCGTTTATGTAATACGTTTGCAAACCGTATAAAAAATGAGCCGCAGAGCAGCAAGCGAGAGTGTGTGAGGTCCGCAACCGGCCACGCAAAAAATATTTCTCCGTTTGCTGCAGCAGAACGTGAGATCGGCCGCGGACGGACGCGACCGCTCACAGATTCACCCACAAGATCCCATAATCCCCCGGCTGAGATCACAACACGACGTGAGGGAACCAGCAAGTGTGTTCGTATTAACATTCAAGGCAGGACCTGTGAACCTCCAAGGACCTGTCTCACACCCTCTACCCGTCTCACACCCTCTAACCCGTCACACACCCTCTACCCGTCTCACACCCTCCACCCGTCTCACACCCTCTACCCTTTTTCCTGCTCGCCGCTTTTACTTTTAATCCCATTTTTAATTAAATTCACCGACAGAAATTCCAGCGTTTCCGTTAAATCTCGTTCGAAAAAGTCTACGTTTTTTTATCGCGTTTTGTACGAAACTCTCAACTCTTTAAAACTCATGTCACGTTTTTCAAGCCGCTCATCGTGTTTTAAACGTGGAAGTCGCAGCTACAATGTATCACTCTGCCCTTTTAATCTTCCTCCTCCTCCTCCTCCTCCTCGGACCAGGAGGTGCTGGCATCGACCCCCGTTGCCCCGTCTTTCACCCCGAGAACACGCTGCTCCGACCTCCTGACGGGCGAGCGAGCACACTGTTACTCTCTCTCTTTTCTTCTTCTTCTTCAATGCGTTCGCTGCTCTACGTCCACATTATTATAATTATACTATTATTATATTTCTGTCCTACTTTAACGTAATAAACGTGAGTTCATCACGACCTCATCCTCCCGTTTGTTTGCCTTTAAGCTTCCTCGTTTACGTGGAATAAATACGAATTACAACCAGTT
>CM056843.1:15199723-15227223 GCA_029853015.1 Chelidonichthys spinosus | reverse complement strand
ATCTTGAGGCTTCAAAAACGACATCCTTAAGACAACATTCATGGTAACACAGTTTTGTTCCTGGAGGACGAATGTGTTGCAGCATTGATGTTATACACACACACACACACACACACACACACACAGTAGCTCTTAATGTGAAGTCTGATGTTATCTCCATAATTATTATTATAATCTGTTTAAAAGCAGCAGAAATTAAACTGTTCTACAGCTATTTGTGTGTGTGTGTGTGTGTGTGTGTGTCGTACATATCTCTTTTCCCAGGAGTAAACTGAGGTCAAACCAGTTAGTGTTGTCACGGCAATTTGCAGTTCGGCCTCCGCGTGTTTGTTTGCTTTGCACTTTCCTTTTTTTCTTCTTCTGCAAATTTTATGAATTTTGAGTATGTGTTCCTGAACATGTGTGTGTGTTTTTACTGTATGTGTGTGTGTGTGTGAATGATGTGTTTGTCTGCGAGTGTGTGTGTGTGTGTAAAACAGTAAGCTGCCCTCAGGCTGATATATATATATATATATATATATATATATATATATATATATATATATATATATATAATATATATATTCTTTTCACTCAAACAGCCCGTTTACAGTTCTGGGATCTGCTCCCTCTCGCTCCGCCGTGACCCCGACCATTTAGAGGTCAGCGTCAAAGCTGAACCCGGGTCAGCTCTGCTAAATGGCTCCAGCTCCGGGTCCTCTGGGGGTTTCAACCAGCAGCCGGGGGTTTGCTCAAACCGCGGGGCGGGGGCCTGAACGTGGGCCATGCAGGTTCTCCTGGAGGGCCCCGGCATGAAGAAACAGGGTTCTTCTATTTCCTCTGAGGCGACTTGGAACGCACTGCGAGCCATTTTTATCTCAAACTGCTTCTTCTGGGCTCCGGTTCTTCTGGGCTCCGATCCCTCGACATCAGCCGGCAGTTTTGTCATTTTCCTCTCCGATAATCTTGTCTTTACTTCTGTTTCAACTCGACTCTTGAAATCTTTTTTCAACCTGTAAAATTCCGTAAGGTTCTTTTGTGTAAATTGTTTACGTTAAATGTTGTTTTTCTACCCTGAGAGATAAACAGTTGAACGTGGGTTTGGATTTTGGATTATTGCGGAGCAATCTCTGTGACACGTTTTTGTTCAGGAAGATATTTTTCACAATTTAACACGTACGATTTGAAATGTGAAGGCAATGCCTGAAATTTAAATGCTAGCGTTATAAACGCAACATAAGAAAAACAACCACGGTCGCATGACTTCGTGGCGGACTTTAGTCGTCTCATTTAGCCACATCGGAGCGACTCGTTTCGTTTTGAGGATATAATCCTGCAGAACTGAAACCTTCAAGCTTCCTCGATCTGGTTTACTGTACTTGAAGCCGGCGCTGAACCTGTTTGGAGAACCTTTGACCTGAACCCGGATCACATCCCGAGGGGCGATCCCCGAGTCTTCATTGAATTAACTCGGCGTATACAAGCTTCTTACAAGTTTACGTTTTGGCTCCGGGACCCGAGATGACGGGAGCATTAGTGACTTTCTAAAAAAAAAAAAGGTCTGATTGAAAACCCGCAGAGAGAAGAAAAATCCTAATTTCTGAGCTTTTAGAGGTGAAGATCAAAGCCAGACTGAAGGTCGGAGCGCTTGAGGCCGATTTAAATTAATAGCGAGTGTAAAAATATCCATCGTAAGAAGCTTAAAAGCTTGAAACGTGGTCTGGGTCGGTGAAATACTATCGTTGCAGTTTTCTGGAACAAGTGGAGGAAGGATGACAATTGTCTTTATTCGCCAGAATGTGAAAAAAAAACATTTCATTTTCATTTTCTGTTGCATGTTCTGTCTATAAAAAGACGAGGGGATCTCCATCCACCGGAGGAGTGGTTCCGGTAACGTGGTCTAAGCGGGGCAGAGTGTCCGGGGTTTCCCTCTTGTACTTTTAGGACTGAACCACCTTCATTCTTTCACCTTCTACGTTTTTAGGCCTCTCTACCTTCTTAATATAAATCTTCATGAATGTACCATCAAAGTGTTAAAAAGTGTTGACCTCTAACCCCGCCCCTTTTCCTGTCTCCGTCTCAGGGTTCGGGCTTCCACGCGTCGCGGAGGCAGAAGTACGGCAACGTGTTCAAGACCCACCTGCTGGGCCGGCCTCTGATCCGGGTGACGGGCGCCGACAATGTACGCAAGGTGCTGATGGGCGAGCATACCCTGGTGACGGTGGACTGGCCTCAGAGCACCGCCACGCTGCTGGGACCCAACTCCCTCGCCAACAGCATCGGAGACATCCACCGCAAGAGGAGGAAGGTACGGAGACGTGGGAATGTGGACGCGTTGACGGGGGGGTTTATTATAGGACCATAAAGGAACATTCCACTCATCTTTTGATCCAAAGACTTCAAAAGGTGATTGGGAAAAGCTTGAATCTTCCGTGTTCAGCAGAATGAAGCCAAGTATCGATTTTGTATCAAATACTATTAATATTGCAAATGCAAGGTATAGCTTTCGGTAAGTTCTTACATCCACTAGATGGGTCCCGCACGTTTAGACGAATTCCGAACAGCTTCTTTATTGGCGTACCAGATACCCAATCTATGACATCACTACCTGTTACTTACTAACGGACGTACACTCGAATGACGAGTTACAGGTTTGCCGTCTGAAAGAGATGGAGGGTTTAGACGCACCGAAAAAGAAAATGTCGAGGAGGCAGGACACATACACACACACACGGAGGGACAGTATCGGTGTAAGGCTATCCCGTCTTATCAGCAGCGTTCTGGCTACTGAAGCGTGAGAACGCCGTCGCTATGGCGACAGAGAGGGGCTCCCGTCAACAATCACCTTCTTCCTTTATTCTGACTATCATATATATCTGTCTTTCTTTTTCTGACTCCCTTGTTTGGTGCCAGAACCATTTCAGGTAATCAGCCACTTACATCCTATTATCCTGTTACCCCCGGGGCACATACATACCTACCTCTCTCTGCCTCCCTCTCTCTCTAACGAGAAGCAGAACCTGGAGAGAGAGAAGGAAGGAAGGAAGGAAAGACGGACGGGAGGGAGTTTTTCTGGGAGGAAGGGTTTGGGGGCGGGGTCAGGTTTTGTCGCCGCGGTGACCGGGACGGTGAGGGGTCGGCCGGGTCTAATCTGGGCTCTGATCCCCTCTCCTCTCCCTGGAGACCCCTGCACTCACCTCATGTAATGACCCCTGATTAGGAAGGCTGCCTCCAACTCAGCACAAAGAGGGGCTTTCTGTGGGGGCTGGACGCACACACACACACACACACACCTGGACATTCCAACGGGGAATCACGGAGACGGATGCAAAGTCGGTGATGTCGCTCATAGTCGGTTTAAGCAACCGTGCAATACGTACCTGCTGCCCCGCGACCCTGCCCATGACCTTTGACCCTCCCAAGGAGGTGAAGGGGTCAATGTGATACCTCTTTTCGGATCTTTGTACCGAAAAGTTATTCATTGATTTTGTTTTTGTACGTTTTTCTCCAAATGAAAATACGTTTTCACAAGAAACAACTTTGTTAGCCACCAAAACTCCAAAAAGATCGCAGTTTACTAACTTCGTAAGTAGGCATTAAGCAATTACAGTAAGTTACGTGACCAATAATGCGACATTTGGGTTAAAATGAATCGTCTCCTGGTCACGCACGAGTGAAAAACCAGTTCCTTGTTTGTGATTGCATGAAATTAACACAAAGTCATTCTATGGGATGTACGAATTATGGTTGCTTAGCAACAAAGGGCTTAAACCGGCTACGAGTCGACAATATCGACCTTGTATCGGTCTCCGTGATTCGCCGTTTGGGTTGAGAGCAGGATGTTGTCCAGGTGTGTGTGTGTGTGTGTGTGTGTGGCTTGGCGCTGCTCCCTCCTGTTTTCTGGGTAATAAAACAAAGTCAACAGCAGAAGCGAAACAACATCAAGTGTACAGAAAGAAACGAGCGACTGGCTTCTAGTCTGACCTACTGGACCAGAACTACTGCTCGCCGTGTGTGTGTGTGTGTGTGTGTCTGCCCTCCTCGCGGTTTTTTCGTACGGAAAAACAATCTCCCCACAGCACATTAGCCGTCGGTGGATCAGCGGAGCCAGCCAGTTTCCATATAAGCCCGTGTTAAGCGGGGTAAACTAACTCCCTCAAAGAGCCCCGGCGGCCTGGTTTTCCACTACGGGGCCGGTCGGGGCCAAGCGGGGCCGACCGGGGCCGAGCCAGCGCTCACACATCATCCCCCCGTCTGAAAAACAACATCAAACAGAACGTGCGTCTGCCGCGGCAGACGGAGTTTATCGCTTTGGTCGGCGTATCAAAGGAACACCGGTGTCCCGGCATGGCGGACCGTTGGGTTACTGGAGGCATTTCAGAGTCGCTGTTTTTACACTTTTGCCTGAATGCGACACGAGTTCGGCTCCGAAGGCCCGCCGGCGGGGACGTTTCTATTCCCGGAGATAGACTCCTTCATTCCCACGAGGAAATGACAACAGCGTCGCACAAACTCTGACAGCTGTTTACCGATGTTTTCACACCATAAGAAACACCGGAGAGGAGGGTGAGTCATCGGCGTAGAGTCCAACCCAAATGTTTGCATCCAAACAAATGAACAGATCCGGCGGTGGCTTTGATGAGTTTCTTTGCTTCAGTCGGGCGGAACACGTCGCTGCGCTAGCTCTTCAGTTCTTTAACGTACTGTGGAGGAGCGTCAAGAGGATCTGACGAAGTTAGTCGCTATGCTTTATGGTCTATTTGCCCCCCGTGGTTGGTTGAGAGAATACAAGTTCAAGGAGCAGCGCTGTCACCATGACAACCAACAACTATCGGCACTTTTCTCACGTGACCGCTGAAAACAGCCAAATGTCCTGACTCTTATTTCCAGAACCAAAAAAAGTCTGCGGCAAGGGACTACTTCTTCTCAGAGTCAGGGCGGCGTAGTAAACACGGCGGTGAGCCCCGCATGGAAAAACGTCCCTCTATACTGAAATAACATCGGACGACGAGTCCAAGTCGGACGCGCACACACACACACACACACACACACACACACACACACACACGTGTGTTGACGGTGAAGCCAGGTCTTTATTTTCACCTCCAACTCTCTCTCTCTCTCTCCCACATTTTCCTTCTCCTTGTTTTTTTTTGGGAATCGTTCCTACGTTTAGAGAAAAAGGACAAAACCAGGGAGGGAAAAGAGAGTGAGATGGGAGAGGAATAAAAGAAGACAAGCGCCTCAATTTAAGTGTCACTTTTAACATCTTCAACCTGTTTTCTTTCCACACGTTGGTTTTCCTTCCATCTATCCACACTTCTTCTTCTTCTTCTTCTTCTTGTAGTTATAATCAGAAACGAAGTTATGGGGAAAAACATTAGGGTTTTTTTTCTGTTCCATAACACGTTTTCTTCTTCCAGACTCGTGGAAAGAAAAACACCAAAAATACACATTTAGCTGTTTATTTTTACAACTTTGTCTATTTGTGTTGTGGATTTCAACTAAATCCAACAACAGTAACCTTTAAAAGATGCCTCATTTACATATTTGTACCTTATTCACCTGTCATTTTACAATCCAGATATCTAAAGGTGTATTCTCTATAAATGAAGGCTTTTAACAAAGGAGTTTGTTCAAACGGAGATCATTTTAAAACCTGGCTTCATCCAACGTTCTGATGTCCGTTCTGGAAAGAACATATTTAATAAGATAACGCCTCATTTTCAGATTAAAAACATAGTATTTCATTTCATGAGTAATACAGTTTAATGAACTGGGTTCAGCGTTGGAGATGAATGAAACCAGTGTTCTCTAACGTCCGTGTTCGCTGCTGTGTTTCTGCTCCTCGCCAGTAGAGGGCGCTGCCATGTCCACCTGAGCTGCAGCCGTTTCTCAGCTTTAACCACCTCGAAAAGGTCACATTCAAACCTAAATACCCACTGAAATCAGTCCAAAGTATTAATGTTAAAACCCTGCAGTCGTGGAGGAAATACTAAAGCATAATTAGGAAATAAAGGAAATGATAATAAACGAGCTGACCAACAGTATAAAAGCCTCACGCTCTGATTTCTGATTTTTGTTTTAAAGTTTGCAGTACAAGCGAAGAGAAGGCATTTTTAAAGCTTGTACGCTTGTTTGACTACGAGAAAGGAATAAAAAAAGGGATGGATGGAGGGGAGGGAGAGACGGGAAGAGGTGGGAGGAGAGAGGGAGAAGAATAAAGGAGTCTTTACATGTCTGTGGAACCAGCAGCTCGCAGCACTTTCACATAATTTAAGACATATGGACGTTATTAGGACGACTGTGTCTCTGTGTGTGTGTGTGTGTGTGTGTCTTTGCGCTGCAGGCTAACAGAAGACAGTCACGTTTTTGTGGTGCAGTGAAATGACTGAACACCCCCCCCCCAGTGTGGAACTTGGATCGTCCCAGAGTGACACTGCATTAAAAAAAAAAAAAGAAACTGTGTTTGATTGGCAGCCAGACAGAGTGGGAGATACCATGTATGTATGTGTGTGTGTGTGTCTGACCTGTAGTTACCTTTCAGAGTCTCACACACACACGCACACACACACACACACACACACACACACACACAGACTGACTCACCGGTCCGACAGTAGCTCAACTCTGCTGACTATTTATGAATGTGTGTGTGTGTGTGTGTGTGTGTGTGTGTGTAGGCGAAGTGCCCCCCCCCCCCAAATTGACCAATTACACATAATCCAGTGCAGACGGGTTAAATGGCTAAATTCACCATGTTACACAACCCGCCTTCTGGATTAAAGAACATTTCCCCCGACGAGGCTCAAACTCGCCTCGTCTCGTTTTTCGAGCCGTCTGGCAAAATATATATATTTATATAAAAAATCATGAGTCGTGGAATCAATCCACCAGAGCGAACAGCTGATTGATGATCGGGAACTACTTGGGTCGTCAAATCGACCAATCACAGTCCGGTTTACTTGACGATGAACGCGTAATAAAGTAAGAAACGATCGGATGTAACAAAGTTGACACCCCCTTTTGGGCCAATCGGCAACCCCTCGAAATCAACGTGTTACCATAGCAACCCTCAAGACAATCGCTGTAAGTCGGACAACGCGCAGGGGGCGGTTTTTCAGACGCTTGTTTCCTCCCGAGTCACGCCGCCGACAGGAAACCTCGGATCAGACGGCGATCAACAATTTAAAGACTCGCGATCATGAGACGGAGCGCTACCACGTTAACTTCCGACAACACAAGGCCGGGACTGTGTGTTTCTTTACCCCTCACACTGTTCTGAGGTCAGACAGCGTACGTGGTCCCCTGTGGTCCGGGTTGGAGAGGAGGTCATGTAAGCTGATCTGAGACCAGCAGCCCCCCCCCCCCCCCAAGGGTTTGGCAGCGGGAGGAAATGTAGCGCCGCTAAAGTCTCGTAGCGCCCTGTGATCTGCACTAACTGCTCCCTAACGCACACACGGACGCACACCACGTAACTCACGCACACATCGCCGGCTCAGTGGACGATTGTTCATTCATTCAGGGAGGGAGGGGGAGGGAGGGGGAGGAGGAGGAGGAAAATGAGAGGAAAATGAGAGAGAGGACAAAATAAGAGCACGAGAGCCCAATGATGGTTTCGGTGGCTTAAAAACGTGGACCTCAGGAACCACATGTACCCTCACTGGTCTGGACTCAAATCCCACTGTAGCCCCCCCCATCAGACAAACACCACGTTCATCCTGGACCACATCCCATAATAGTTACAAGTCTACGTGGAGGTGAAGTGCAGTTTAGTTGTAAAAAAGTAGAAAGAAAAACCATAAAAATGCTCAAACATAACACGAGAGAGCAATTATGAGTTTGTGCACGGAAAAAAAACAAGTAGTTAAAAACAAACAAAAGGAGGGAACTAATCCGACAGCAGACGTCCAAACCAACGTCTTAACGAGCGTTTCCAGAAGCCATCGTCGGAGCGGCCGACGATCGCTTCTGAAAGCGCTCGTTAAGACGGCAGCGTTCGGATGTTCTGGTCCCGTTTCACCGGCTGGAAAACGCAAACCATGTGTGTCCGTCGCTGAACTCGCCCCTGATTGGCCGATGGAGTTAAAGACTCGGCACATGAAACTCCTCGACGAGCTCCCGGACGGGTGGCGACATCGGGCATTCCCTAGCGCGTGGGATCGAATCCCAACGTTCAAACGCACACGAAAGTCATTTATTCAAATGACGCTAAGTGCTAGCGACTGATTCACATTAATAGAAAAGCTCAGTGCTAATCCGCTTCTAAAACCACGTCCAAGTTTTTTCGGAGGTTGAATCAGAAGGAATGTTATTTGTCCAAACAGCACTGACGACTGGTGACTGATTCATACTCAGAAATACTACGAGCAGCCAGGAAAGACTTAACTCTTCCCCTCCTCCTCCTCCTCCTCCTCTGTTTCTGCCGTCATTCTAGTTCTGCTGACTACAGGGGAAAACCTCCACAATGTATAAGTCTCTGTGAGGGGAGGGAAAGGGGGGAGAGAGAGGGGGAGAGAGAGAGGATTAATGTATAAGAAGCGGTGGTCGTCATGGTGACGTCAGGCCTCCAGTTTGGGTTCTTTCCGTCCACATCCGTTAGTTTTCTTTCTTTTTGCCATTAGAAGTGACACAAAGGGGGCGGAGCTAAATATATACAACTGAATGTCAAAAACAAAGGTTCCATTTGAGCTGTCAATCAGCAGGTAAGCCCCGCCCCTAAAGCATCCCCTGCTTCCTGGTCTGGTGGACTCAATGGACCATAATGTACTAAATGAACATCATGCTGGATTGAAGAAGACTTGAAACTAGAGATGGAGACCATAAACTCATGTTTACGATGTTCCGGTTCAAACAGATTGCCCGATGTGTTCATTCTGTGCCAATTCAACAATAAGTTTGATGAGTATCTGTGCCCTGAACTTACCTGTTACTCCATCTCTCCAGGTGTTCGCCAAGGTGTTCAGCCACGAGGCCTTGGAGTCCTACCTCCCGAAGATCCAGCAGGTGATCCAGGAGAGCCTCCGAGTGTGGAGCTCCAATCCCGAGCCCATCAACGTCTACAGGTGCGTTGGGGGTCCTGGTGTGCAAAGAGAGATCATCATAATATTATTATGAGGAGTAAAAACATCCGTAGAGATCAATATCAGTGTCTACTTCTGGTAAATAAAGCGAAACATCGTCAGCGTAGGGAGAAACATCTAACCAGTAAAACCGTACAACACAAGTTCCTTTGACGAGGAAGGGTTCAGGTTCCTTGGAACCGAAGACGAAGACGAGGGTGTAAATGTGACGGTCTGTCATCGGATGGACCGAGGTCCTGATTGGTTTGTTTGTCTGCAGGGAGAGCCAGCGGTTGTCGTTCACCATGGCGGTGAGGGTGCTGCTGGGATTCAGGGTGTCGGAAGAGGAGATGAGGCATCTGTTTGCAACCTTCCAGGACTTCGTCGACAACCTGTTCAGCCTGCCGATAGACCTGCCGTTCAGCGGCTACAGGAAGGTACGCGTTCGACACCCCGTTCTGACAAAAACTATTCCTTTCATGCTAGATTGTACAACGTGGTGCATTTTAAAGAAACCTCAGTATCTGACGTTAGCTTCGCCTCGTTTGCAGGGAATCCGAGCACGAGACACCCTGCAGAAAAGCATAGAGAAGGCCATCAGGGAGAAGCCACTGTGTTCCCAGGGGAAGGATTACAGCGACGCGCTGGACGTCCTGATGGAGAGCGCTAAAGAGAACGGCACCGAACTCACCATGCAGGAGCTGAAGGTAACACACCTACGAGCCGAGACCACCTGAGACGGGTTTCAAACACACAGATCTCCTCCCTCTGTAGACTTCTGTGGAATCCTAACATGTTTCCCTCTAAATGTGAATCACAATGTGGTTTTGTTACGATCAGACTCGCTTGTTAGCTTTTATTATCAACAAGTATCATCATCTCTCTAACAAATCATATTGGCATCATATGCAATGAAAGTGATTCATGATACACACCTTCAATGTGAAATATGACTGTTAATCTGATGCCCATAGGCAAACACACACACACACACACACACACGGACAGGCACACCCTCTATTTACCTATTAAAGTAATTCTGAGGAATTCTGTGGAAACTCAACTCTCTCCCTGTGGTTTCTGGGTTAAGTCCAGGGCCAAAAATAAGTCAACACTCCCCCTGCTAGGGGTCTGAAAGAGGCCTCCTGTAGGCACACACACACACACACACACACACACACACACGCACACACACAGTGTATAAATACACTCACAAAGTGAACTGGGGAGCCCCTGTCGCGGAGGCCCAGTCCGAAGCACTCTCCGAAAGGTTTCTGACGCACGCATATATAACACACACACACACACACACACTCACGTAGAGTGAGGCGGGGTGTGTTTTGACAAAGACGATGGCAGATGAGAGGTTTATAATGAGAGTCGTGCTGCTGGCCGCCGTGTTTTTCTATTCCACTACTTTAATAATGGGCTAAATGTTGTCATTGGATTTGTACTCCAAAAATATGCTACTTTTTAGGAATTAAAAACAACATACTTTATTATGTTTTGGGATATATTTTATAAGGTTGAGGTTCTAGGTTGCTCACATAATAATTATTGACCGAACAACATGATCTTCGTTTTGAAAATGAATCCAAAATGACGACTCTATCAAGTGTTTGGTGATGAAAGAACAACTTTTCTTTAGTCATAAATTGTGTATTTTCAAAAAATAGTAATGGGGCTATGCTTGGCTACGTCCACCCTCACACATCAGCACATAAGACTACCATCTTTATTTCCACTCTCTGTCCGGAGCCTTTATTCGAGTGACGAGCCCCATTAGTCCATCAGAAGCTGAGGCAGAAACCAGCTGGCGTGCCCACAAAGTAAAGACAAAACAACTCAAACACCCTCAGTACAGTTCTGGACTCGCTGCTAGTTTGTCCTCACGCTAAAAATTACACCTTTCTTTCCATATCAGAGACTGGCTTCTCCCAACTCTGCCGAGCACAGAATAGCAATACAGACAGGTATGGAGGATATGTTGACAGGCTTTTAAACCCTTTGTGGAGAAGAGTCACACTACATTCCTGTCAGTGGTTGTGAGATTTATCCTGAGGGTTGCAAGATGATTAACAATATGGGACAAGAAGAAGTAAAGACGTTTGGCTTTTCTTACATCTTTCTTTCCTTCTAAATATTGCTGAGCAACTCTTAAAATGAAACAATCTTTGGTCCAACGGCTCACAGCTCTAAGTATGCATTACTCAACAAAAAAACAAATGTTTGGGAACCAGCGGTCTGACCTGGCTCCTTATCATCCCACAGGAGTCCACCATCGAGCTGATCTTTGCCGCCTTTGCCACCACGGCGAGTGCCAGCACCTCACTCATCATGCAGCTCCTCCGCCACCCTCCCGTCCTGGAGCGCCTGAGGGAGGAGCTGAGGGCCAGGGGCCTCCTCCACAATGGCTGCCTTATGCCGGGAGAGCTGAGGCTGGACACCATCGTAAGCCTCAAGTACCTGGACTGTGTCATCAAGGAGGTGCTGAGACTCTTTACGCCCGTCTCGGGGCCTACAGAACCGCCATGCAGACCTTCGAACTTGACGTAAGTAGCAATTGGCCTTTTATCACACCACAATTGAAGATGAAGATGTCCAAATAGCCGACTCAAGTATCTTTCTCTCAACAATATGAACATAGTACTATTACGCTACCGTTAACTACCCAAAAAGGCTCCAACAAAAAGAGTCATCTCATTTCACATCAATGTTTCATTAGAAATTCAAAGACCTCTATTGAGAACCTTTACAGAAGCAGACTTCAGGGAACTACCCCAAAACACAAGCTTTTATGGGCAGATTTACAGAGGACAACTAATTCTGACATTCACATATTCATACCGAGTATGAGCATGGGATAAATTGTGGTTAACGTTGCAGAAATGTCAGCCAGAGCCACAAGAACTGGAATCAAGAGTTTTTGCATTTTTGCACAATTCGAAAATCTCTGGGCCTGGTTATGTGTCAGAAATCCAGAATTGGAGTTAGGATTGCACCCTTACAATCCCGCTCACTGGCTTCATTTCTTTTTGTCTCCAGGGAGTCCAGATTCCAAAGGGCTGGAGTGTGATGTACAGCATCCGTGACACCCACGACACCTCAGCTGTCTTCAAGGATGTGGACGCCTTCGACCCCGATCGCTTCAGCCAGGAGCGAGGGGAAGACAAAGAGGGACGCTTCCACTATCTTCCCTTCGGCGGTGGCGTCCGGTCCTGCCTGGGCAAGCAGCTCGCCACCCTCTTCCTCCGCATCCTGGCTATCGAGCTGGCCAGCACCAGCCGCTTCGAGCTGGCCACCCGGCAGTTCCCCCGTGTGGTCACGGTACCGGTGGTCCACCCTGTCGACGGGCTGAAGGTCAAGTTCTACGGCTTGGACTCCAACCAGAACGAGATCATGGCCAAGTCGGAAGAGCTGTTGGGAGCGACTGTTTGAAGGGCAGAGAGTTAACGAGTAAAGGGGGGGTGAGTGATCGAACAAGTCTTTAGGGAGAAGATTGAAGGAAGGAAAGAAAGAATTTCAGTTATTTTTTCTTCTCCACCTTTGCTCTGCCGAGTTGGAGGTTCCTTTTCAGACTAAAAGAAAAGCAGAAGTCTTCGTCTCGTTACACCTGATGATGATCGGGACTTTCCTCTAAAGAAAGGAAGAAGCTGCCAAAAATTATGCTCTATTCTGTGTATTTTTTTTTTTAAAGAAATATACAAACAATATGTATGTACAAAAAAAGCTATGTAATATAATTTGAAAGAGAATGTGGGTAGTGCACAACGAGAGAAAGAGAAGTATGGTGGTACTTTAGGTGAAATGAAGTGTTGAAATAAGAAAAGTAAAAGTAGAGATGGTTGTGGAAGGAAGGCGAGATGGATGAAACAGGGTATAGGATGAAAGAGTAACATACTTTAGCATTTTGCTTGTGCTTAATCAAACGCAGTGAACCATTCCAGTTGTCTAGCAGGGTAAAAGAGATGGATATATAGACTAATAGATTTAGATTTTCTGAGTCAAATTTAGTCAATTTTGAGCCAGAATTCTTCATGGCATGGCCCGGAGTCGACTCGTGTTTTCTGCTTATTTGAAAAAGGAAAAGAAAAAAAAAAAGGATTTGAAACAAAAACATAACATCAGTGGTGGCTCGTGTTTCCCATCAAAGTTCCATCAGGATTCAGATTGTTTACCGGCTGCAGGTCGCTGCACAGGTACACCATATGTGCCGAGATCGTCCGGTTGGCTCGGCACCATTTCTTTGGAGCCAACCGCATCGTGATGCCGTAAACCATTTTGGAACTATATCAAACATGAATGCAGGCAGAGAAGGAAAGGCCTGAGAGATGAGGGGTAGAGTTTAGGTGGGGAAGATACACCGGCTGCATATTGTAACGGGTGGAACATGTAACATTTTGAATTGACGCAAATGGGCAATTTGTTTGATTTCTTCAGAGCAGCGTTTTTGTACCCCTCAAACAGATGCCTCGCGTTTTAACACTTCACATATTGCTTCCGTTCCTCTACGTCCAGTAAAAAACAATGGAGAGGCCTTAAAGAAAAGAACAGCACAGCTCCTGATCAACTGTGTCAAATCCATTTAAAGCTATGCCGTCCTACAGTGAAACCTTCCATCACGCTCTACTTCCTCGCTCTCTGCTACCGCCGGTTGCCCATATGCATCGATTCAAAATGTCGCCCATATTTATAACGTGTCACAGTAACCGTGGTGATGCGTGAACTCAGGTGCAGACTAGACATTGTGGTGAATAATTTTTTGTTTTAATATTTAACTCTGACTGACTGCACATAAGTAATGTAAGTAAGTACTCACTGTGGTAGTTTCAGAGTTGGACCGAAAAGCTGTCAATGACTTTGCCTTCTGTCCACGTCAACAAAACGATATCAGGGGTTTCCAGAGACGCTGGCTCTCACTTATTAGTATTACCCCCCCGAGAGGAAGCAATGTTGGCTGTACCCAACTGCACCAACATGAATTCACAAATTGGCACCACTCAGATAAAACCTGATCAGTGCATCAGAAGTCAACGAGCAATGAGGTCCAGGTCTGCCTTGTAAACGTTGTAAAACTACACTTTTAAGTTGCATTGAGATTGTACTCTCTCGTCGGTGACTTGAAACCGCCACGAGGACGCGATAAAGGAGTCGCTCTGGTGAAGTGGAGACTTCCTGAGCTGGAGGAGGAGAGAGAGGGATGAGGTGGAGGTGGAGATGGAGGAGACCTACATACATGCTGCTTGAGTGTCGCTTTGTCATTCTGTGTTTTGTTTATTTGTGTGCTGTTTTTTGTTGACATTTTTTGAGTTGCGTGGAGAAAGTGACATTTTTTGACTTCCTTTGCTGCTCCTCCAATCAACGCTAAGAATGCAAACTAAACTCCATGGTTTAAGCAACTTTATTAGCTACAAAGAGATTTATTTGTTTGGGGTGATTGCACAATCAGAACTCTCAGAGCTTTGTGTGTTTCCATAGTTGGAGTCGGACTTTGTTATTGTTTTTCACATATTTTTATGGAACGCCTCCGCGGCGGAACCTCGGGGACCGTCGGCGGAACCTCGGACATTCTAGAACCCCCCCACCCTACGGAGGTCCGGGTTCTGACCCGGAACCTCAAGGGAGAGAAGGACAGATGAGGTTTCAGGGGAGGGCTTTTCCTATTGGATGAGCCTGTCGTTCAATAGCATTCCAGATGGATTCCTAGACATTGTTCACTCTCTCTCTCTACCAACTACACCACTGATTTCTTCATGATACAAATACATATATATATATATATATATATATATTTGTATTTGTATTTATATATATAAAAATTGAATTTTTTTGCTGCTTTTCTTGTGTACATTTTCTAATTGAGAGTTCTAGATTGCAATAGATTGTATCGAGAGGTTTGCTATTCATTTTACAAAATGCAAATATTTCAATCAGCCAATTCAAATATTTGCATTTTGTGAAAGCAAAAGGAGCATTAATAGATTATAGTGTATATTAATTTGTACAATATTCCTCTCCTTAGCAAGCCATGGGTAAAAATCAGCTATTTACGTCTACTAATAACCTAATATTAATGTTATTGTACGATTAATATTGTTGTTATAAGATATTTGAAATGCTATTTTTTATTCTATTACAGATTTAGAGTTTTTAGCCTAAATGAGAAGGTCTTTGATAAATATTGGATGTATTTAGAATGTTATGTATTTCAGTTACATTGTAAACAGTGTTTAAAATGTTAATATTGTTGATTTGATTACTGTAATAATTATTTGTTTTGTTATTCAGACTTATTATCACTGCATTTTATTTGATATTAATTATGGAAAAACAGAAAGCACTTGCGAGGTATGTCTATTTTTTAAGTGCCATGCGACTACACTTCCCCTTCCTCTCAACCTGTCTTATGTCGTTCTGTACATAATATTTCTATTTCTTTTACAGTTTAGTTTAAATATGAATGTCTTGTTCTTCCTTCTTCCTTTTCTTTTTTGTTACCGTGTTTGTTAAATGTACTCCTGTAATAAACTATAAAGTAAAACGATATCTGAATGGTGCATTTTTGTGCTCTCACCGTTCTCCTGAGAGCTAAAAGTGAAAATAGTCCGGAAAAAAGAGCATTTGTACGTTTTTAATGTGACGATCCAGATATTCAAACCGTTTCCAAAGCATGCATCGATCCCAAAGTGCCAAAGCAAACCTCGTGGGTTTAGAAACCACATTGCCCGAGCACACATCCAGCATGCAAATCAGACAGATGGCGGGCAGCCTCGTGTATGCTAACCGTATGCTAACCAGCTTGGAGGGCTGAAGCGCTAACATGTAAATGAGAACGGTCAGAACGGTTTGTGGTCGGGGAACAAGTGAGACCAGGTGGATTCTCTCAGCTTAAATAAGCTGTTAATAGCAGTAAACGCTGCAGAGACGCGTCATTCCATCAGCAGCGTGTCCCGACAATGTCTTCAGAGGAAAAGATCAAACATGTCTACTAATACCATACAGACTCACTATGAATGCTTAAGATAGCCTTAACTATTTCAAAGCCTCTGGTTAGTAAACAAGTTAAATTTGTTAACTGGTCTTTATCTGGGGATGCAATCTGATTAGTATCCAGCAGTGACCGGTGTATCAATCAGTCTCCAAAAGGAAGTCAAGAAAATGAAATGAATGAAGCTAGAAGAGACCGGTATGAGCTTCCACTCATAACCAGTCTTACCAGTTCACCGTTGAGTTGGCGTTCCCGAGATGACACATTCAGGAGAGTGGACCCTGACGTACGTATGACCAAACAAGAAAAGGTCACGCCTCCAGACACGGTGATTTGTGATGTCACAATGAGCTTCGACCAGCAGAATCATCGTGACGTTTGACCAGGTGGAAGTTTGTGCCAATTTTGAAGACTTTCCCTCCAAGTGTTCCTGAGATATCGTACGGAAAAACTGACGACAATAAAAAAAGAAGATACATCTCCGGCTTCACTCTTCCCTGGATTTAACAGGCATTTGTGTGTTTGTTGGGAGGATTAGTTCTCCTTAGCGGTTCAGATCCCCTCACAGATGTAAATCTAACCCTTGGCTAGAAACGGTCAGTTCCTTTAAGTGTCACTTCAGTGAAAACAGGATCAGAGAAACCACTTTTTAACGATGGGGGGGAGGAACACACACTAACCGGTGGTCTGGTCTGGTCCAGTCTGGTCTGGACTGTCGGCACAGCGACGGAACGACGTCTCAATGCTTCCATATCGGTTTTTATTTAAGATCGCTGCAGTTGGAGTCACACACACAAACACACAAACACAGACACGCAGCTTGTTTGGGCAACGAGGAGTTCAGTTGTGTTTGTTTATAGTTTTGACGCCAGGAGAGACAACACTAAGTACTGCAAGATGAACCACTTGAAGGGAATGTTTGTGTGTGTGTGTGTGTGTGTGTGTGTGTGATTGGACGGTATTCATGAATGGAGTGAAGTCCCACGAAGACTAACGGCAAAGAGATAATTTAACACCGTTATTATCCACCCGTCTGGATGCAGCAGCACAAAGCTGCATAGGAACCAATCAGCACACAGGCTGAGACATTGAACCCCCACCGCTGTGAGGTGTGGCGGTCCATCTCAGGACGGGATGATGGGGGGAAATCAGACAAACGTCGGTTCATCACAGAACTGGTTTGGGCGTCACGTAAAACTAAAGTGGACTATGGTTTTAAAGCCTCGAGTTCAGCACATTGGATTTTTTACAACCAGTGAAGGAAGTGACCATATTTGTTGAGGAGCGACTGGTGGATCTGATGAACAAAAGCACCTTTACTGGATCTGGATCTAATTTAAGGTAAACTTTACAGCTTAGGGCCCTAGTTTCGTAGACCAGGCGCCGCGCCGACGGGGTGTGTCCGCCTGGACTTTGCAAGTTTCGTGCACCGCGGCAGGCTCGCGCAGGCAAACCTCCCGTCTCGCCCACCGGCGCAAGTGGGAAAGAGGGAGGAGAAGAAGGAGTGAGTGGGAGACGAGGAGGAGACGAGGCGTGGACTGGGATTAATACAGCCGATTCAGATCTTCACCAATCAAATGAGCTCCTCTCCTCTCCTTTAATGCGTTAGGGGAGGTTCAGTGCAAGATCCGTCACTTGACAACCCGATGACAGAAGCAGCGCCGCTGCTCCCACCACGCGCATCACGCGCTGTGTGCGCGTATCATAATAATAACAATGCCCATATTATAAAAAACAGGAGAGAGAGAGGGAGATGTTTTGGTCCGAGAGGCTGAGTTTCCGTTACGCGTGCCATCCGCCTTTGATCTGACGTCAGATGTGACGGGACAATCTATATAGATATAAATTCACGTGTTGATTCAGTTAGTTGCATTAAATAGTGTTTGTTGTGATTATTTATTGCATTTAAATGTGCCTGGAACGGTGGAAACCTGCCTGTGAGGTCTCGGTGACGTGTACGCACTGCGCGCCGGTCCGCCAAACTTCCGATCCGCCAGCTGTGATTCGCATTGAATGAATGGACTTTATTTGTGCCTTGCGTCGAAAGTAGACCAGATTGGAGCTGGCGAGCTTTCAGCGCAGTCTCGGCGAGGCTTTTTGCCACGAAACTTCCGCTACGCCAAGCTGAATCTGTGACGCCTCCCCCTGCTGCGCTGCCACACCCATCTTGGCGCAGGCGATCCACCAAACTGCCAAACTGACGGTGCGCAAGGCTGCGCAGGTCGAAACTTGCACTGCGCCGGCTGCGCCACCCAGCGCCGCCCTGCGCTGGTCTACGAAACTAGGGCCCTTAGTGTTAAAGTCATCTTAGTAGCTAACTAGCATTGGTAGTGACCTGTCAATCAGCAGGTAAGCCCCGCCCCCTAAAGCATCCCCTGCTTTCTGGTCTGGTGGACTCTAAATGGACCATAATGTACTAAATGAACATCATGCTGGATTGAAGAAGACTTGAAACTAGAGATTGAGACCATAAACTCATGTTTACAATGTTTACTGAGATAATACATCAAGAGAGAAGTAGGACCATTTTCTCATAGACTTCTATACAACCAGAGAGGAGTCGCCCCCTGGTGGCCAGCAGAGAGAAGTAGGACCATTTTCTCATAGACTTCTATACAACCAGAGAGGAGTCGCCCCCTGGTGGCCAGCAGAGAGAAGTAGGACCATTTTCTCATAGACTTCTATACAACCAGAGAGGAGTCGCCCCCTGGTGGCCAGCAGAGAGAAGTTGGACCATTTTCTCATAGACTTCTATACAACCAGAGAGGAGTCGCCCCCTGGTGGCCAGCAGAGAGAAGTAGGACCATTTTCTCATAGACTTCTATACAACCAGAGAGGAGTCGCCCCCTGGTGGCCAGCAGAGAGAATTAGGACCATTTTCTCATAGACTTAGATACAACCAGAGAGGAGTCGCCCCCTGGTGGCCAACAGAGAGAAGTAGGACCATTTTCTCATAGACTTCTATACAACCAGAGAGGAGTCGCCCCCTGGTGGCCAGCAGAGAGAAGTAGGACCATTTTCTCATAGACTTAGATACAACCAGAGAGGAGTCGCCCCCTGGTGGCCAACAGAGAGAAGTAGGACCATTTTCTCATAGACTTCTATACAACCAGAGAGGAGTCGCCCCCTGGTGGCCAGCAGGGAGAAGTAGGACCATTTTCTCATAGACTTCTATACAACCAGAGAGGAGTCTGTACTTATTGTAAGTCGCTTTGGACAAAAGCGTCTGCTAAATGACCTAAATGTAAATGTAAATGAGTCGTCCCCTGGTGGCCAGCAGAGAGAATGACAGCTTTAAGGCACCTGGATGGTATTCTTTGAAACTGACTGGTTTACAGTAACTCTTTATGAAGGTTGGTGTGACCCGGCAGACCGGTTGGTTCAGTATCAATATGCTTAAGTGCAGGAAGGGATTATGAGGAAGTTCACCGAAGTGTCAGGAGTCTCGGTGAACGAGGCCCTGGGGCCAAACGGCAAAGTGACAGGAGGAAATGCGATTTTGCGGATCATCTAGTTTCTTTTGTCTTCCTCCATCTGAATGTGAAGCGCTGGTTTCCCGTCAGACCTCGAGTGGTTTATCATCAGGACAAGTGATCAGGAAGCCGGAAGCAGCAGAAACTAATAAAGAAAAACAAAAGAAAATCATATTTGATCCGAAATGGAAACCCACGAGTGATCGTTTTTTTGCCAAAGTGCAAATACTACAGTGAAAAAGAGATGCTTATTTTTCACTTTTGTTTTCTGCGCATGACTTCTGACCTCCAACAAGCATCGGTCGGTAAACCGTCATGTGTTTCGGTTTGTATGAGCGTGTGATTTCCCTCATTGCAGCAATGTGGGTTTTTTTCTTTCACGGCCTGTCAAACATGTGTGGACTGCTCCCGGTGTGATATTTTTTTAGTGCAGCTCCAGCTGGAATTGTTGGATCACAAACTTCCAAAGAAAACATGAATGACAAAACTGCCAAAATACTGGCAGAAGATAATTTGAAAAAGGGAACTTGTAGCTTTTAACCAAGCAGCTGACAATCCTTTCACAATCAATATCAAAGGCAACAAGCAGACATGGAAGATATTTGGACGTTTGCCTCGTTAGCAAAAAAAAAAAAAACTTAACCAAACGCAGTTCCAAGATTTTTTCAGGTCAAGGACTCTTGAGTTGATTCATGTAATATTTCTGTTCCAGAAATTCCCAATCCGAGCGGCTGCACCTTCCGTCCGTCCATCCATCACTCGGCGGTCGAAGCGAAGCCAGAAACACGAACGCATTCATCAAATTTAGATCTTTGCCAGTTCTTCCATCGCCGTGGAAGTGAGAAGAAGTGTGATGAGAGAGAGGACGACCGTCATGCGAGGTTCAGACATTTAGCTTGGGCTTGATGAGACGCTGATTTGAGTGCTCTGGAGGCGAGGGAGTTTAGAAAGCCTTTCAGTGGAAGCTTGTAAATTGCCAAATATGTCAAACTTTTTCAGAAGTAAGGATCTATGAGGTCTGTGAAGATTCTCAGTCATGCAGGTAATCTGTGAACGCTTCATCGTAGGCAACTGGCAACCACAAGCTTTTGGTTTTACAGACACCTGATTCAACTAATAACTCCAGATGGTCTTCAATCAAGACATTTACATTTACATTTAGGTCATTTAGCAGACGCTTTTGTCCAAAGCGACTTACAATAAGTACATTTGTCAAAAGAAGGAAACAAAGAAACCACGACATATCATTGCAGATAAAGTAAGAGCTAAAAATAGAACAAGTGTTAGGTCCTCATTTGAGTAAAGTAGTACTTCAAGAGCAACAGTGCTACAATCAGAGGGGGGGGTTACCTTGATTGGTTGGTTGGATCAGGTGAGGTAGTGCTGGGCTAAAACTAAAACCTGGACCCACACCATCCCCCGGGGACACCTCTGGTTTAACATCATAAGTGTTTACATTTCATCACAAGTATTTTTACATCTTACTTTAGCTTGTTAGCATGCTAACATTAGCTAAGTTGCAAAGTCCAAAGCCGAGGCTAACGGAGTTCTGCAGGGATGACGTATTATCACGGGTATCAGCACAAAATCCCATTTCATGTGATTTATGTTTCACTCGGGACCACAAATGTCAAACTGCCATAAATTCATCCAATAATCGATATTTCAGCAGTAGTGACCGACTAACATTGCCAGGCAGAAAACGATCAATGGAGGGTCTTCTCAGGTCGGATATGACATACAGAGGATTTTTAGGGGGAAATAAATCATCCATTGCTTTGGTCTATCATGACAGAAATCCGTTTTGTTGCCAATGACCCCCAAAAGTCCTCAAACTCTGGATATCAAATTGGCAGAATGTGAAGTTTCTTTTGAAGCTGAAGTGGTGTTCTCTTCAAAGTCCCTCATCAATGTAATGATTTGTTCCCATTAGATGGAGTAGTACAAAAAGAAAGTCAGAGAAAAGGAGTTGGAAGGAAACTGGAAGAAACTCTTGCTTAACAAGATTGGCGCAATGAAGAAACTTTGAAGAAAAATAAACAGCAGAAAGAAAAGTAAAAGTCAGAGTGATAGAAGTAGAAGATTGTGGGAAGGAATAATCAGGAAGAAAAGCGAAACAATGGGTGACAACGGGAAGATGAATTCATAGAGAAACCGTGGGGATTGCCACAGGTGTGCAGGGGTCATGACCTTAAAATGAACTTGTGATGATGCGTCTAAGTTCAGCAGGTGAAGCAGTCGAACCGAGTTCAAAGGTCAAATGGATGCCCGTGTTAGTATTTCTATACTCGGGAGGAACCACACTATGTATTTCCTCAAACTTTAACCTCAAAACAACCTTTTGTCCCCATAAAGGGTAAAATTCTAACCGGTCCCCGAAAAGAGAGATGCACAAGAAGCCACGTAAGAACATGCGTTCAGCTGGTGTGTGTGAAATGAATCCAAGACGTGCTCATCCTTTGATGTGAAAACCACATGATCTGACATTAAAGCCAACTGTGAGCAGAAACCTCACTGTTCAATTCTACTCTGCCACAGAATTCCTTTACGACTAAACGGCATTCTCAACGAGAAAAACCAAAGAATATGAAACAAAACCACTCGTTATGTTTCAACAAAAGAATTACCCGGGTTAGGTTGTGTCAAACATCGTGGTTTGGCTTCAAATATTATTCAAGTTACGGACGTTAATTCAAATAAGTGAAAGTTGACTTTTGCACTGAGCAGGAACAATGGTCTACTGGGTGAAAGTCCTGCCTTGGAAAGTCAAACAAAACCACTTGGTTACGTTTAGACAACAAGATAATTTGGTAAGTTTTGGTAAAACATCGTCACAGATGTAAGTCAAGGGTGACTTGGTTTCACGCGGGACACGAACAAAGGTTTCCGAGGTGAAAGTCCAAGTGTCTGACCTACCTGTCCACCATGATGGACCTCCACGTACGTTTAGAAACGTATTCATTAAAAGGTCCAAAACAAACGTAATCCGGGAGAATATACTTTCCCTCGAGACGTTTCTCATAACAACAGTCTAGTGTTATTTTACAGACATCAAAGTGCAGACATATAAATAGAATATAAAATTAGTTATGATCATATATAATCAATAAAATCAAATCTGCCATCAAATAAATGCTCTACACAGAGAATATTAAATCAATTAAATTAAATCAGTTGGATCAAAGAAAGTGTGTTTTTAATAAGCATGTTTCCGTATGACATTAGAAAATCTTGAATAAGAGCCGTGTTTTAAACCCCAGAGAAGCTGATTGTGAATTATTGATCAAGGTAGTAACGAGGTCAGGATCAGGTTCAGACCGAGTTTCACTCTATTGATCACTGACTCAGGGTCTGTGTGTGGGAAGCTTTCGCATATCCACTTACACATGAACACCATAACCAAACAGGATATCTTTTTTACTCGTAACCTTTCCGTGACCCCAAACCACAAGAGAGGAGTCGAACTGATCCATAATCAATAGACCTGATCGACGAGGGAAAGTCGAAGCAGCCACATGTCGCCGGGGTGATGAGGGCGGCTCCGTTCGATGACAGTGATTGGTTCATATTTTGTACAATATTGAATTTGACATTCATGTATTTTTCTATTTTACTTCTCCTGGGTGAAAGTCCCATGTTCGTTTGACCCGCCACTCCAATAAACGCTTCCCCTGGAAACCAACAGTAAGGTGGTTTTTAGGAGACGGAGCTGGAAGAGGGGCAGGAGGAGGGAGGGAGGAGGGAGGGAGAAGGGGGAGGTCAAGCAAAGATAAATATGGTAGGTGTGAGCGGAGGAGAAGTCGTGAGGGAGAAGAGGGGAGGAAAGGCCGGGAGGTCCAGATGAAGTGAAGGAGAAGGGTTGAAAAAAGATGCAAGAAAGCTGAGTTTGATGAACCGAGGAGGACGGAAGAAAAAGGAGGGGGGGAGTAAAAATAAAGGGAGAGGAGGTAGGGGTGAGGAAGGGCAAAGGTGGAGAAGAACAGAACTGAGGATGGGAGGCAGGAACGAGAGAAAGATGGATGGAAGAAGATGATGAAGTGTGACGAGAGGAGAAGAAGAGAATGATGGAAAAAGAGGAGAAGAAGGAGGAGGTGAGTATCAGATCGGCGTCTCGGCCGCCAGAGAATCTTCTCTATCAGGCCGTTAGCATCTCGTCTCTTTTATCGGTACCATCGCGAACACACAGCGACTATTTTGACTACACTTGCCCTCCGGTCCTCCTTATCGGCTCCTCGTGGAGGAACAATGGCTTCTTTCAGCCCTCCCTCTCTCTCCCTCTCCCTCTGTCCAACTCTCCCCTTCTCCCCCTCGTCTTCCTCAGCCTCTCTCCATCCCAGGAATGCAGATTTCCGACCACAGGGTTTTTTGAAGTCGGGGCTGGAGGGGAGCTAATTATTATGGAAAAGAGAACAAGACACGGAGGGGGGAGGGAGGAAAAAGAGATAGAGGACTGGTTTGGGGAGAAAGAGACAGATGTAGAGATGGAAACGAGGAGAAGAGGAGCGCTGGTGCTCATTAGAGGAAATAAAAGACTAAATAAAACAAAAGAAAAGTGAAAAGTTCACTCCCCGAACTCTGGGAGCTGGTGAGCAGCTGGTGGCGTATCCCAGAATGCACTGGGGAAGAGGAAGGGATACCAAGTCCTGATCCACCTGAGGAGGGCTAAGTTCCTCACCATACCACCTTAATTCTGCTTCGGTCACAAATGACGTGGTTTTTAAAACAACCTTGTTTCATTTGGATGAATGGCGATCCGTTTGGGCCAATCGGAACACAGCAATGTGACGAAGGTTTTAGAGCCTTCGGAGGAACCGGTCGCGAGTGAATTCTGGGACCCGACTTCACAACGAGCTGCACATGCCGCTTTGCATGCTGGGATGCGGATGAGAGAAATCAATAGTAGTTAATAGCGAGCCAGAGACGGACTGAGACGAACCTTTGGAGGCCTTAAAGTCAAAAAATCTTTGTATTGACTTTATTTGGATTTGCTGGATCGGCCCACAGATGCAGAAGGTCTCTGGGTATCTGCATCGGAATTCTATCAGAAGTCCTACGGTATATCCGGTCCTCGAAAGGCATCCTCAGTTTTTTAGACGCAACGTGGAACGACTTCTCTAACAAAGAGGCGTTTGAGGACAAGAAGAGGCGTATTGACTTCCTTAGAAACACATCAGAACCTACAGCGGAGTGGACCGAAGAGAAACTCGCCGTGACAGCGTGCCGACATCTGAAGAGCTCGTTTACAACGCCGGCGTCTTTCCCGTTAACAGCGCTAACATCTGGGCACGCCGCCCACGTAAATTAACAGGAGGCCAAATCCTTCATCCTGGACTCTTTGATGCGTGAAGCTGCTGATTCTCATCGATGCAGATTCTCAAGCAGTCGAGATCCCGAAGCTGCCAAAGCGCTGAGAGCTTGTCATCGAGCTGCAGGTTCATCATTTATTTCCTGCAACTCGCCGAGCGTCTGCCAACACAAACCGGCTGGAAGGACAGCTTGACTCGTAGCTGTGGTAACGAGCAGGAAGTACTTAGCCAGAAGTTAGCTATTAGCTAATACGGAGCAACTGTAGCGGGGCGGCTGAAAGACTCACGGATCCAGATCCACTTTCTCAGAGAACTTTCAGATCTATAATCATATTCATTTTTTAATTAACGTTTAAGATATAGTTGTTAATTAACAATACAAGAAATCTGATATTCATATTATGGGATATATATATATATATAAAGGAGTGTTGAGGAGTTAGTGAGGTATCATGGAAGTAGAAATGGATGTTTTTAAGACTTCAATCTTACCCTCCGTGTGTTTGTTCATTTCTAACCCTCAATGACTCCGAGACGCCGCCGTCGTAGCCACGATCTCCCAGGATGCCTTTCACCAGATCTCCTGCGTGAGCCGTTGGACGAGGACGCTTGGAGCTGTGAGGTATGATGGTTGTCATATTGTTGGCCGGGGGGCTGCGAGGGTACGACGGACTGTAACGAGGATGTTTGGTTCGAGTCCCAGACTCTCTTGCTAGTTGCCACGACACTCTGGAGGGGGCTTAGCATGCTGGAAAGCTGGCGGAGCGTGAACACACACACACACACACATACACTGTCAAACGTGGTATTACACACTGATGCAAACAGAGAGAAACTAAACGTGCACTCAAACACGCACACACATCGGTCTGTGGTCCGGAGTCCAAGCAGAGACCCGAGGCTCACAAAAACACCAACGAGACCAAAACCCAGCGATCCCCCTATAAACCATCAACCCCCCCCCCCCCAATCGAGCTCTGAGGGAGAGATGTTTATTGCCCTGGTTAGAAAACAATGGACGTTCCACTTGACCCACGTCACCATGCAGAGACCAACAGGACTGTGGTACCCCATCTCCAGAGACCAACAGGACTGTGATACCCCGTCTCCAGAGACCAACAGGACTGTGATACCCCGTCTCCAGAGACCAACAGTACTGTGGTACCCCGTTTACCCTTAAGGTGGCAATTTCCTTTGGCTTAATCGCAGGCGTGGCCAACGTGAGAAAGAGGTCTTCACTGATGTTGCGCCAGACCAAACACGAAACACGTACAGCGCATTTGTTCCGGACACCTGTTTCTGTGGAGACCTGGGTGTCTAGATGTGGCCAAGTCTGAGGACGCCTCGAGAAACTTGGGGGCCTGATGACACAGCGAAGAGATCCAATCAATCGTGTGGTGGATTGGTGGAGAGACACCGGGAGGGACCACTGCGGAGACTTGGAGGGATCTGAAGTGGGCTTTGGAGGTTTTAACGTGTTCCAGGATCCTCGGTGCGTCGGCCGGCCGCAAATCCTCAAACAGGATCCTCAAATCCGCAAACCCTCCTCACCCGCCGATGGTTGTTTTAGCGAATGTGACGTGACTGGATCCGATGCCACACTGTCATCACCGCTTCCAGCTGGACCCGGTTAGCGCTCGTAGACCGGCGGGGAGACTCTTCTGGCTCCAGTTGTTTTCCTCACGCCAATAAAAGCGACGGCAGGACGGGACAACAGACACAGAGGGAAGGAAGGGTGTTGGCGAGGGTTACGACCAGAAAGTTGGAAGCCATGTTAGCTCGGGGCGAAGGAAGACGCAAGTTTCCAATTTAGACTAAATACTACAAGATGAGAGAGAGAGAGGGATGGGGAGGAAGGAGATAGGTGAACTTGTTCTCCGGGGAAAAAGACAATGAGACGTTTGACAAAATTTTATGGAAATCGGAGACATTCCACGGCGGCGGCCACTAGGGGGCAACAGAGGTTCATTAACACAGATCGGAGGAATAGTTTCTCCGTTTGTGCCTCGATGCTGAGATACAAGGATTTAACCTCTGGGGACAATGGCAAATATCTCAGGGGTTCTGGTGAAGCCAGATAACAGATATCTGATATCCGGGGCCGATACTTCCCGACGTGGGTCATTAGTCCGATCAGCAGCTCAGGACTTGAGTCCAAAATCAAATGATCCGACAGATAATTAGCCAATCAAAAAGATCGGGTTAAGAAAGCAGAAGGCCCTCCGATGCTAGCGCTACGTTGCTCACTAGCTGGCTGAAATCTGAGAACAGAGTCTCGGTGGAAAGAGGATGCAAACGAAGTGGAACGTTAAAAAAAACACACGGAAATGTAATTGAGACAAAATAAAAGAAAGAAATGGTTCGTTTCCATGACGATAACCAGTGTTGCCAATCAGAAAAACAATGTTTTTTTTACTCAATGATTCATTAAGGGTTTTTTTCAGCCTGATTTATAAGGAAACACGCTTTGAAGAAGATTAAATTAGAGGTCGGAGGGTTTCCATCAATCACAGCGAAACATCTTGAAATCGTTCCTAAACAAACAGCGCTGGTGACGAAGACGAGGACGAAGACGCTGGACGAAGACGAGTCCGTGTGGAGAAGAAATTACACCCTTAATAAAGTCGTAGATCCATCTGTGGTGGAGGCCTGATGGACCGAACCGACGCTCCGCTGCAAGAAGAAGAAATCA
>CM056843.1:15177223-15194723 GCA_029853015.1 Chelidonichthys spinosus | reverse complement strand
CTCTCTGGGCCCCGCGGCAGCTAATATTCATGTATCGTGTTCCAGGATATAGCCTGGTCCAAAACAACCACGGCGGCTGGCTGAGGATTCCCCTCTGGCTCGTCTCCCTCGTGTCTGTTTTCCAAACGAAGACAACGAGGAGGCGTCTGATTGGAGGAGAAGTGTGATGCTGCAACGCCGCCCGCAGGGGGATAAAGACCCCGAATAACCGTCGGGTTGGGAGACAAGAATAGCTGTTTGCCCTCGACGTAAATCTGTCTGGGCTTCGTCATGGCCAGCATCGCCCGTCTTCTATTCCAGGACATAGCCTCATCCAAAACCACAGCAGCTGGCTGAGAATCCCCCCTCCGGGCCTCAGGCACGGCTAATACCTGGAATGAGACAGCGGATCACTTACTCTTACTCCGTCTCAGCAGATCTCTGGTGGGATCTCGAAGGCCGACGCTGATGTCTTTGGCCCGCCGCCGCCGCCGCCAGCCGATACCCAATACAGCTACGAATATCTCTACAAATTTAAACTTTCACTTCAACGCTTTTCAGGCCAAAAAATCGGCCACAAGATTAAGGACGCAATGGAAAAGAGATGATCTAACATTAATGAAATACGTTCTGCATTTTTTTGGGGGGGGTGAAAAGTGTGTTTAAACTGAGTAAATACATGACGTTCAATGTAATAAATATAATATATAAAACATTTACTGCTTCTTTAAAAACATCTCACGTCAGATATCAGGGTTTAAAAAACGTATAAAAAACATGTTTGAGGCTGAAAATCATCACAAAAATCTGACAAGACAACAGTTTAAAATACTATTATTCTCAAACGCTCCTGGTGTGTTAAATCATTCAGTTCATGTAAAAGTACTAATACAGGTGTACTAGTACACGTATGTACCTGTGGAACCTAGATATCTACACACCTGCTCAACACTTGAGTGCTGCATGCTGGCGGCGCTGCTAGCAGATCGTATCTCCATGGAAACGCGGCAGATAGCGGCGCTGCGGGTGGAAACGGCATGGGAGGTCACACACACACACACACACACACACACACACACTGTTTACAGAGAGAAGTAGGACAATTTTCTGATAGACTTCTATACAATCAGAGTGGAGTTGCCCCCTGATGGCCAGCAGAGAGTATGACAAACTTAAGGCACTTCAGCGTTGGCTTCACTTCTCAGAAATGAGGACTGACAACATTCTATTGGTTCCCGGTGAGGCGTTCAATGACACCCGTTCATTAGACGAGAAGAGAGAGAGCGACAGAAACAATTAGCGTAGAGTCGGAGTGAGAAGGGAAACGCTGTGTAACATTTATAGTTCAGCACTTTTCAGGGTCACTCTGTTCACTGACCCCCAACACACACAACCCCCCCTCCCTGCTTCCTTCCTGTCTACATGATATACTCACTCCTACGGTGATATACGTGACCCAGAGTACTCCATAAATTCTTTAAATGGAAAAATCTCCTTTCTCCTTCTGTTGATTTTATACTTTTACAACAAAGTCGACTTGGGTGGCTTCTAAGAGAGAGAGAGAGAGGGTATGGATCACAAGTCGTTTTTATTATATTAACTCTGTAAAATGTGGAGAAAATATCTGGAGCTGAAGGAGCATCATCCGTGTAGGACGTTTAGTCGAGGGGGCGGAGTCAGGACATCTGTTTTACCGGATAAGATAAACTCGCTTTCATCTCACTTCAGTCAATTTAATTATTTTAATTACTTAAAAACATATAAGTAAAGCAGACTGTCGTGAAGAGAAAATCTGGATATCAGAACTGGATCCTTTTCTACAGATACAATGCTAGCTTTATGATGACTGCTAGCCAAACCCTGAACGTAAAAAAAAAAAAAGGTAAAGGTAGCGCTGTGTTTGCCACCTTTTTATATCTTAGAAGAAAAAAAATTTAAATTATTTTATTGTTGTGTTAACCGACAAAAAAATACAGAACAGATAAAATGTTGACTCATTTCCAGGTTTTCGGACTCTTAATTTGATCAAAATCAACCAACTTTTATAGTCGATCCGATCTGGTCATCGCCCCAGTTAAGACGTTGTCGTCATGGAAACCCCTTTGACACACCCACTCTGCGCTCCATTCACAAATCGGCCATCGGATGTACGAGGTCGCTGTCGGGAAAAGTCCCTTTATTGGTGATGTCATCATAACCATCTGGGTCTTGAAGGCCACGCCCCCCCAACACGATTAAGTCGTTCATCATTCAGTGACGGCGTTCTCCATCATCAGCAGATTCACCGCTGTGTCGGAACACACACACACACACACACACACACACACACACACCTCACCGCGTTTATACAGCTGTCTGAAATGTGTGTGTGTGCTGACACTGCTCTTGTAATATGAAATGAAATGAGGGGGAAGAGAAGGAAAAAGTCAAAGAACAACTATTTCTTTGTTAAAGGTCTTAATCTTACAATGGTCGAGTTAGGGAGGGGGGAGAGAGAGAGGGGGGGAGGAATGGGTGAGTCAAAACTTAATTTCACTCATCCATCAGGTTTCAGGCTGAAGGGAAACGTTGTGAAACTGACGTCGTCTGATTCACCTCCTCCTCCTCCAGCGACTCTCTCTCTGACGACCCCGCTGCAATAAAAGCATCTCACAGCACCTTGGTTCCAGTTTTAGACGCTGCTGTAATCTGACCTCGACACCAGCCGGTGTCAGCGTCTTTATTTTTATTATCCCGGCAATTTGTAATTCATTCAGCGACAGCATCTGATGCTGCATTGTACTTAGGATGTAAACGGGAATATGGACGGGAAGGTGGAGGGGAAGGTGGAGAAAGTGGACGGAATGTGGAGAGGAAGTTGGAAGGGAAGGTGGAGGGGAAGGTGGAGTAGAAGGTGGAAGGGAAGGTGGAGGGGAAGGTGGAGGAGAAGGTGGAGAAAGTGGACAGGAATGTGGAGAAGGTGGACAGGAAGTTGGAAGGGAAGGTGGAGGGGAAGGTGGAGTAGAAGGTGGAAGGGAAGGTGGACGGGAAGGTGGAGAAGGTGGAAGGGAAGGTGGAGGGGAATGTGGAGTAGAAGGTGAAAGGGAAGGTGGAGGGGAAGGTGGAGAAGGTGGAAGGGAAGGTGGAGAAGGTGGACGGGAAGGTGGAGAAGGTGGAAGGGAAGGTGGAGGGGAAGGTGGAAGGGAAGGTGGAGAAGGTGGACGGGAAGGTGGAAGGGAAGGTGGAGGGGAAGGTGGAAGGGAAGGTGGAGGGAAAGGTGAAGGAGAAGGTGGATGGGAAGGTGGAGGAGAAGGTGGAAGGGAAGGTGGAGGGGAAGGTGGACGGGAAGGTGGAGGGGAAGGTGGAAGGGAAGGTGGAGGGGAAGGTGGAGCAAAAGGTTGAAGGGAAGGTGGAGGGGAAGGTGGAAGGTTTGGTGGAGAAGGTGGATGGGAAGGTGGAGGGGAAGGTGGAAGGGAAGGTGGAGAAAGTGGATGGGAAGGTGGAGGGGAAGGTGGAAGGGAAGGTGGAGAAAGTGGACGGGAAGGTGGAGGGGAAGGTGGACGGGAAGGTGGAGGAAAGATACAAATGACATGCTTCTCTGGCTATGTGGTTTCTGCTTCAAACACACTGAGTCCAGAATGGTCTGACCAGAGTCCAGAATGAGGTCTGACCAGAGTCCAGAATGAGATCTGACCAGAGTGTGTCCTCAGTGAGAGGGCAGGCCTGACCCTGGACCAGGAATGTGGTGGTTTAGACTGTATATATATATATATATATATATATATATATATATATATATATATATATACATACACATTTGTGTTTGTGTGATATACTTGTCTGACTTGTGCAGTAGTGATGTCTCACCGGATGACATCAGAGTTTGCAATGACAGGAAGCTGGCTGCCCGGCGTGGGATCCGATCCGTCACGCCCCCATGGGAAGATACCGGGGAAAAACAACCCGTCACCGGTACGGCTTTAAAATGATGTTAACCCCGTAGCATGTTGGACCACAACTATCAACACTAGAATCAAAACCAAACAAACAAACCTCTTGAATATGGAATATGACAAAAGAGGATTCGAGGGAATGGATTCGTACTTCAGTGCCCCAATTTGCTTACATCAGCCAGTACCAAGCAATGTCAATATATTAAATATTACTAATAATATATATATAAAGTATTGCAGAGTGACTAGAATAAATATGTTGAGTATCATCGCAAGTGTAGTACTAAAGCATTTTCAGGCCGTGATGTGTCACTAATATCAAGCTTAAGCCAAAGTCTGTGTGTTAACAAAGGTGGTTGAGCGGCGAGGACAGACTGGGCCAGCGTTTGCTGACTCTGGACCTGCTTCAGGGCTGAAACGGGCCGCCGATGAGTGACGGCGGGTGAAGCAGCAGGAAGGGAGGGGCCGATGAATCAGAGGTTATTATTCTGTGTGTCAGCTACCAGGACATACCGGCGGTGAGCTGAGTGTACGGGCCAGGGCCGACCGCACACGCCTTCTATTTCAGTTTCTACAAGGATCAAAAGTTCAACCCCGCGAGGGTGAAAATGTTTAAAAAAGGGGGTTACGCTGAGGTTTAGGATGAGACAAGTGAAACATTTGTCTTGTCAAGTTCATGTGAGAGGCCTGGATAGAGAGAGAAGAAAACACCTGTTTGGCTGCAGATCTGAAAACGTGGGACAGAAAGAGAATCTGGACGGGAATAAAAGATGTGCAAACAAAAGAATGATAAAGTGGGAAAAAAAGCAGAGGTGCAAGCACCTGTGAGAGGTGATGCATTCCACGAATCACCAACCTGGTAGGCCTCCGCCAACCACGTGTACAAAACACCGCTTTAAAATGTCCTTGTTATGAGCACCGACAATCAAATTCTACTCAGTTCTGAATCCGGGTGGAGGTTGGTGCCAAATGAAGAAATCGCCTGAAGTCATTTGGGTGATTTTGTGAGGTCACGGTGACCTTTCACCCCCAAAATTCCGTTAGTTTGTCCATTAGCTGGAGGGTTCTCAGTTATAATCTATTGGACGTATCTACGAAGAATCGTACAAATCCAAATGCAAACAACCTTCAGTACTAAAGAGCTGCTGGAAAGAGCCAGCGCAAAGGGGGCGTGGTTACCCTCTAGTGGGGGAGCAAAGAGGATGACAATGAGGGAGGATGAAGACTGGGAAGGACCAAGAAAGGGGGTATCGGAAGAGAGGAAGACGGGAAGGAAAGGAGTCAAAGAAGGGAGAAAGAAAGAAAGGAGGTGTAAAAACCAGACTCAAGTCCTGTTCTAACGGGACCAGTAAGTTAACATTCTACTTTTACCTCCCATACTCCAGCAAACACAGCGGTCATGTGATCATACTGGAGGCCGCGTTGGAAATCACAAATGAATGTTCTGCAAGGCTCATCTGGCTACAAGAAGCATACTCAAATCCATCAAGGATGGCGGGTTGGATGACGTCATCATCAGGCTCAATACAGACGACGTTAGTGTGATGCCGTTGCTGCACGCGGTCGCCTCGCAGGAGAGGAAGGAAACGGACGCTACGCAGGCCGTGATGGTTTCAATCATATCTTGGGGCGGGGAACGTGGGTAAAATCAAGTAAAACCCAGAGTTCTCAGAAGAGCAGAGTGAAAGCAGAAGGAGAAGACGAGGAGGTGAATCACGGCGGGGAAAAGAGGAGGGATGGCGTGATGGATGGAGGAGCGAGAGCCCCGGAGGAGGGAGGCGGGGCTCGCTAAACGCCGCATCCAAACTCTCCGCCGCAGACACATGACACCCGGCCAAAAGCCTACAGGCATCTGAAGTGCTGTTATACAGTTCATAACAACTGCTTCTATCATTATTAATAATACCAAACCACAAACTGGAATCTGTTTTTCTGACTTTTTTTTTTTTAAACCAACCTGACAATTGGTTAAACTCCACACAGGCCTATAAAACCAGCAAACTAGCTTTGCACTTATTAAAAAGGAGCACATAAGGCGCTGGTGTGCTGCAGTGGCCCGGGCAATATGATTATGCACTTTAACAACCTGACAAATTAATAATATTCCACACAGGCTAATAAAAGATCCTGCTCTCCTTGAAAAGGGGGCACTCAATAACAAATAATAAATGTCAACAACTGTAATGAAAATCACCACACAGTCTCGCCGAGCCGCTTTTCTCTTTTTCCATTTTTCACAAGAGCGAAAAACGGCCGTTATTCTTCCTCAGATGTTGATTCTCACATTCTGATTATACTGATCATGAAGACACAGCCATTAACACACTGTGTGATTACTACGTTTACAACCAAAGATCCGGGTTCAAGTTAACGATCACTTCCCAACAACTCGTACATTACAGCCATGCGAAAAAAGGGTGAAGACTCAAATTAAACAAATCCATGCAACATCCAGAGCTAGCTACGTAGTATTAAATATTGAGAAAGAACACTGATGGTGGGGGGGGGTTGGACGGGTCCAACTACACAGGACTTTCCACCACTAGACCCGTGTTCGAGTCACCTTGAAGTGTGCTGTAATGTGACGTGAGTTCCCTAAACGTAAAGTGTTTTTTTTGCCTCAACCCCCGACCGACAGAAGAAGTCATGCCGAACTTTCTCAGTATTCACTAGCTCCGAAAGCTACATGGATGCGTTTAATTCATGAATCCACCTTAAAAAGGGGATCCTACTTAACTTTCCATTGGCATTGAGAGGCACAGAAATAATCCTGTGAGACTGGGCTGGATCCTCACTTCGACCCTTACAGGAATGTGATTTCTAACGAGGATCAGGACTAAATGATTGCTGAAATAAAAAGCAACGCGTCTTTGAAGCTGGAAGCAGCACTTGTTCTTGCAAGTGTTTACGTTGTTAAATGAACTCAAGGTTTCCAGGAGGATTCCTCGGCCCACATCGCTGCCAGTGTTTATTATTTCCACGTCTCGTTGTGTACTGGGCCGGTGAGGTGAACAAGCCACGACTCCGTCAAACACAAACAGGAACACGTAAACTTCAGAACCCCCCCTTCCCCCCTTTGGTCCGGCTCGTCCATGAACTCACACAAACACACACTCGGGTGAGCAATGCTGTGGTCATTTCAACCGCAGCTAAACATCCTGGTACCAGACCTCAGGTTTGCCTCGTTACCATGTCGGCACAATGGTTGACTCCGCTGGTCTATTATGGGATGGGAACGGGGGTGAAGCCGGGGTTAAACCACACGTTGTTACTGTCCGCCGGTGCGTTGCATAGCTGACGTGCTTTCCTGCATGTGCGACACGCTGCAGGCTGCAGGTCCACTACGGACCGGCTGCGAGGTTTGGGTGACTCGTCACTGTGTAAACACTAAGTAAACAAAGACGTCTGACTTTTGGCTGCCCTTCTGCACTGTCATTCTGCAGTGGAAGAGTGTCATTCATCCCGCCAGGCTGGGAGGAGGAGGCTCATCACCGTTCAGGACTCAAAAATGAAAACAAAAATGTGCTGTTATAAGAGAGATCCACAAAAAC
The DNA here is from genome assembly GCA_029853015.1 of Chelidonichthys spinosus. Taxonomy (NCBI): domain Eukaryota; kingdom Metazoa; phylum Chordata; class Actinopteri; order Perciformes; family Triglidae; genus Chelidonichthys; species Chelidonichthys spinosus. Next base: position 15,187,261 of record CM056843.1, on the reverse strand, counting down.
CAGAAGGTTAGACCTTTAGGCCCCTAAAAAGCTGTGAAATTGTATTTTCTTCCATAAAGAAGACTGGATGCCTTAACGCACTGCTGGCGTGATGATCAAACAACGTGAAATGTGAAATACTCGTTCCAGCGACAGTTGCTGCACTTTCTCAATAAAAGGTTTGAAGCGATTGTCGCAGGCAGAGGACCAAACAGTCTGTCTGAGTTGTTCCCTGTCTGCTGGCCTCAGACACGCTCTGCTATTTTATTGAGTTTCCTTTTATTGAAATGCTCTGAGTGCCTTTGAGTTCCCTCTGGTAACACTGAATGTCTAGGGGCTTTTATTTTGAAAGGTAAGAACGGAATGTTAATTCAAACACTTAGGTTGACCTAAAAATAATCTTCATAATAACCTTAAAAGACAGTCTTATTTAGCGTTCATCGTACTTAGCTTTATGCTCTTGTGTTGACCAGAGACCAGGATAGGGACAACCAAAAACTTTGATGTGGACGACCAAAAACCAAGATAGGGACGACCAAAAACCTGGATAGGGACGACCAAAACCCAAGATAGGGACGACCAAAAACCTAGATGGGGACGACCAAAACCCAAGATAGGGACGACCAAAAACCTAGATGGGGACGACCAAAAACCAAGATGGGGACAACCAAAAACAAAGATGGGGACGACCAAAAACCAAGATGGGGACAACCAAAAACCAAGATGGGGACAACCAAAAACCTGGATAGGGACGACCAAAAACCAAGATAGGTACGACCAAAAACCAAGATGGGGACGACCAAAAACCAAGATGGGGACAACCAAAAACAAAGATGGGGACGACAAAAGACCAAGATGGGGACGACCAAAGACCAAGATGGGGACAACCAAAAACCAAGATAGGGACGATAAAAGACCAAGATGGGGACAACCAAAAACCAAGATAGGGACGATAAAAGACCAAGATGGGGACGACAAAAGACCAAGATGGGGACGACCAAAAACCAAGATGGGGACGACCAAAAACCAACTTCTTAAATACGGTCGAAGAAAACATTCCTCATTTCATTACCTAATAATTGCATTGTGTCTCAAAGTATTCACACCAAAAATCCCATTTGAATTATCGCACAAAAACAGCCAACAACCCAACAATTTTCCTCGTCTATCAAACAATTTGCACAAACAGTAGAGCGGTGGATGTTAATTCGCTGTACAGACAGTAACTGTGAGCCAGCAGGCAGCAGACAATGAAGACAAGAAATTACAGAATCATTAAATATCAAAACCATTCATCAACATTCTTTACCAGTGATCAACATCAGGGACCAATCGATCAACGGCATCCACAGACAGATGTGCCTGGGTCCAACTAATTTTTAATTCCCTTAAATGCATCCAGAGAGGTCGGCTCTGCTTCTGACTCATCGCGGTTATTTCCCTCCGGTCTTTCTCCTTTTCCCTCTGAACCAGATTCTTCAAAGTTCCTGGGAAACGCACCAATATGTTTTCAAATGTCGTGCAGATGCGCCCTCCAGATCAGTTCGCGTTTCTCCGGGAGAGATTTCCCCTCAAATTATGTATTTCTGTTTAATTTCGATGCAATCACGCCACCACCTTAAAATTCAGAGAAACATGAATTCGAAAATGATTCGTCGTGCTTGATGAAAAGTCAGCGAATCGTCAAAGTCTAGATGAGTCACCAAGTTGGCGGACCACCCGACAGACTGACGTCGTCTTGCCCTCGGCTAAAGATGCTCCGAAGTCATCCGTTATGTTATGGTCTTTAGAAGAGGAATGAATGAATACAAGATCCTGCTTCTGGATGGTGCATGTAAAGCCTGCTCAAACACAGAATATTATAATTTTTTTCTCCAGCGACTCTTATTCAGAAACCTTGTTCGGCATTTCCTGAGCCAAAGAACAAGTCGTTCAGGAGCACACACCTGCAGCTAGGCGGAGTGAGTCATCTTTCAATCGGAAGACCAGCTGTTTAGATTCCCACGGCTCCGAACCCCAAACTGCCCCCGAAGGCTGAACAATGGGTTAATGCCCAGATGAAATGTAAAGTGCTTTGAGTGGTCGGGGGACTAGAAAAGTGCTCCAGAAGTGCAGATCCATGATCACAGCACGTAACAGAGCTAATAAGGAGCATGTTTATGTTTATCCATACTATTGCAACTATAATACTGAAATGTGTGGATGATTTAGGACCACCATCAAAGTGCATGATTACATGGATCTCCCTCCACCGCCGAAATCCTGGCAGGTCGGCCAAAGGCGAGAGGAGCCCTCGTCCTCGTATCTCCTCTTCGGTCTTCCAGGTATTCTTGTCCTCACCCTTTCCAGAAGATGAAGAGATGAAAACACGAGACACAACGAGGACAGACAAGAAATGAGGGAGACGGGAGAACAACACAATGCAGCGACGCAGTCGTGCCAGATGTGTGATTGGCTTGGAGGCCTATACGTTCCAGTAATTGATTGGGTTTTCTGATCCCGTTCCAGTCCCTGATTGGTTGCGATAGTGTCGCCGTCCAACAGTGGTGTCATCCAGCGAGCAGGGAGAAGACTCCAAAACCAGGAAGTGACACAGTGCGCCGCAAAACATGTCCGGAGAAAGCAACGCATACCGTCTGACTGTCCACAGATGTTTGTTGGAGTAAAGCGAGAGGACGTAAAGGGAGAGAACGTAAAGCGAGAGGACGTAAAGGGAGAGGAAGTAAAGCGAGAGGACGTAAAGGGAGAGAACGTAAAGCGAGAGGACGTAAAGGGAGAGGAAGTAAAGGGAGAGAACGTAAAGCGAGAGGACGTAAAGGGAGAGGAAGTAAAGGGAGAGAACGTAAAGTGAGAGGACGTAAAGGGAGAGGAAGTAAAGGGAGAGGACGTAAAGGGAGAGGAAGTAAAGGGAGAGAACGTAAAGCGAGAGGACGTAAAGGGAGAGGAAGTAAAGGGAGAGGACGTAAAGGGAGAAAACGTAAAGCAAGAGGAAGTAAAGGCAGAGAACGTAAAGCGAGAGTATGTAAAGGGAGAGGATGTAAAGTGAGAGGACGTAAAGGGAGAGGAAGTAAAAGGAGAGAACGTAAAGCGAGAGGACATCAAGGGAGAGAACATAAAGCGAGAGTATGTAAAGGGAGAGGACGTAAAGGGAGAGGACATCAAGGGAGAGAACATAAAGCGAGAGTATGTAAAGGGAGAGGACGTAAAGGGAGAAAACGTAAAGCAAGAGGAAGTAAAGGCAGAGAACGTAAAGCGAGAGTATGTAAAGGGAGAGGATGTAAAGCGAGAGAACGTAAAGCTAGAGAACGTAAAGTGAGAGGATGTAAAGCGAGAGGATGTAAATGGATAGGATGTAAAGCGAGAGAACGTAAAGCAAGAGGAAGTAAAGGCAGAGAACGTAAAGCGAGAGTATGTAAAGGGAGAGGATGTAAAGCGAGAGAACGTAAAGCTAGAGAACGTAAAGTGAGAGGATGTAAAGCGAGAGGATGTAAATGGATAGGATGTAAAGCGAGAGAACGTAAAGCAAGAGGAAGTAAAGGCAGAGAACGTAAAGCGAGAGTATGTAAAGGGAGAGGATGTAAAGCGAGAGAACGTAAAGCTAGAGAACGTAAAGTGAGAGGATGTAAAGCGAGAGGATGTAAATGGATAGGATGTAAAGCGAGAGAACGTAAAGCAAGAGGAAGTAAAGGCAGAGAACGTAAAGCGGGAGTATGTAAAGGGAGAGGATGTAAAGCGAGAGAACGTAAAGCTAGAGAACGTAAAGCGAGAGGATGTAAAGGGAGAAAACGTAAAGCGAGAGGATGTAAATGGATAGGATGTAAAGGGACAGGACATAAAGGTAGAAGATGTAACTCTCATGCCAACAAGTCGTCCTCGGCTCGGGATTGGCCTTCGGGCAGTTGTATGGGCTGGACCTCGACACTGGGGCTCCATCCCTTCCAGACTCCAAATGGCAGCGACGGGACACTTAGGCATCATTGTTGCACGGCAGGAGGAAACAGAGACGTGTTGTCCATCTTTACATCAAGTAGCTGGTGTCCACCCACTACAAGAGGAACTTAATTACAGGCAGCTGTTTTCCAGGAGTCATTACAACAACACTGATTACGATCAGTTGTGTTGTTACGGTTCACAAAAATTTGGAAATGAGGACATGGTCTTCCCACGAACACCGACATGTTGGTAGATGACTTTAATTTGGCCTTTGATCAAACTATCTGACGCAGTGATTCACAGATGCATCACAATTGTTCCGACAAATCTTCCGAATAAATCTACGATATTTCTCAAGGCTTCTGTGTAGTTAAGAGAAAGTGTTATAATTAACATGTTTGGTTTGTTTAAGTCTTACTTAAACAGCAACAGAAGAAAAACCACGTTAGCCTGACGTCATTAAAAAGTTAGAGCAGCCGTTTGATAATCTGATGAGATCCAGTCTTATCGTTGCCAGACGATTCAGAGCCTTCACCGTAACGGCCGAACGCAGATTGCGTAGCATATTCTCTACTTTACTATCAGCCTTTTAAAGATCCGGCCAAACTGGCAAACTGGGTCGGTCTTGGCGAACAGGGGCAAAGAGAATCCCAGAAATGTTGTTTTGAGGGAATAAACGGTAAGTAGCTAAGCCCCCGGTTAGGACTGGTTTGGCCCGGCGGTGGAAACCATCATGCTGGGGAGCATCCAGAAGACACAGTGGGACGCTGGCTCAAGTTGAGATGAAACTATTGGCAGGACAGACGACGGCTATAAAATACAGATATGAGGATGTCTCCATGTCTCTGACGAGCCTTCTACCCGAGCCAGAGGCCAATGAGGGGTGAGATCGACACTTGCGATGGAAACCAAACCCGATGCCCACACTCGTGTTTGCCGTGATTTGTCACCTTTCGGGGTTTGACCGCGGTCGGAGGTTATTATTATTCCCACTATTGACAAATATAAATTCAACATACTAATATTTAGGTGCGTCTGGAAGTTGAAACCGCTGGCCGGCATTGAAAGGGAACCTTTGGCAGGCTAATAGGCAGCAATGAAAAACGCTCTCTAATGATTTGTCCATCTGCCTAAAGAGGACATTCAAGGGTCAGCGCTTCCTCTGTTCTGCTCCGCTTTATTGCCTCCGTCGACTTTATACATGCAGCGTTAAGAAGGATATGAACTCGGGAGGCAACGAGAGTCTTATTTTTACGATTCTGTTCCTGAGACAGCAGGTTTTATCAGACTAAAAAATATCCAATGAATGTTTGACCTTTCTAGTTAATTTCTGTCACTTCTGGTGAGATAAATTGTGGCACACCGTACAAATATAATGTTTGAAAAATTAGACTCAATTTTACTTATATATCATGAATTGCACATTTTCCTCAGGGGACATTGAAATCCGTCTTTTTTCCGAAGTATTAAAGCTGTTGTGTGTCCAAAAAATAACCAACATAATAAATGGGCCGTGCAGACGATCAGGACGCCAGTATTCTACATAGAATGTAGACCTATCGTTACTACTCGGACGTATTTCTTTCAGACGTCATTGCTTTTGGTAACTCTTTGTGAGTTTTTAAATATTTAAACAATTTTGACAAAATCCTGTTAATCCTCCGGATCCTCAAACCTCAAACTCCCCCCGCCTCCTTCTTGAATGCTTGTGCCGTGTTTCACCGTTTTGTAATGAACTGAAAATATGATCATCTCCCCTTATATCAACAGAACATAAAAAAAAAAGACATCACAGTGTGAAGTTTAGGTTTGATACTGCATTTGATTGACGGGTGATCTGACTTGAAGTCGTAGAAAACCTTTGTGGAGTCACTTCCGAGGCAGCACTGCAGCGACCATCTACGCTCCGAGCCTCAGACGGAAGATTTACGTTGCCTCAGCCACAAGCAGCTGCACTCAGAGTCTGGACGTGCCGCAATGCGATCACATTAAATCCAATCTGCAGAGTCGGATCCCCAAACGCCAAAGTGTAACCGTAGCTCTTAATTGTCCCTGTAGTTTAGAGGTCGGGAGCTGACCAGGTCCCATTTGTCAAGATACACCATTAGTCAAAAGGGTTGGGGCCAAAACAAGCTGGAAGCAACCGCCAGCATCAGGCAGACGGAGGTTACAGGCAGTGCAAAGTGGCTGCAGCCGGGATAAATCTACGCACACACTTCAGATAAGTCCCGTGTGACTGAACCGAGAGCTTAACACGTGTTAGCGTTCATTAGGGCCGGAGTCACGGGGATCGGAACACGGCGAGGAGTTGGACGCCGCTTCGCTGGCAGCCTCAGAGAACCGCCATTAGATAGAAGATGAAGACGTTTTCTTTCTCTTCCTCAGTGACTTGGATCCTCCAGCTGAGTCCAGAGGCAAGCCAAAGGTCGCAGCTAGCTTACATGCTAAACTGATCGGGTATTAGTAGCGTGGCAATGCTGGTTCACCTCTTTGACGTTGAGAAGAGTCACAAAAACTCCCAGCAGCCTCAGTGACCTACGATTCCAATCTAGTGCCCGAGTGGTGATATCACTGTCCTGACGGCAGATTTATGCTAAGCTAATAACGGTTACATCTGCTGAACACGGGGGGAGATTAAAACGGCAGACATGGATTGAGATCTAAAAACCTTTTCTGTCATTACACGAGCAACAAATAAATTGCAGTTGCGTCATGCTGCAAATATGCATTGTCTCAGTAACTTCACACGTATCGACAGAGAACAAACGAGATAATGAATATCAGCGATGAGAAGGAAGCGTCCGCCCGATGGGGGGGGCTTAGCACAGATGGTGTCCAGGGTTCACGCAGCCAGTGTTGTTCTCGTGACGGCAGCTCGATGTTCAATGTTCTGTTCTCTCGGCCTAGGTGCAGCTGCTCTACTTTGTCAGGATGCAACAGTGAAGGAAGAGGAGGTCGTCTGAAGCTGGGGGCCTCGATCCACCGCGCTGTAGACCTCCGCCTCAAGAGAAGTGAAGTCGATGCGGAAGGTCCTTAAAGCTGCATCCTCTCTGCTGGCCACCAGGGGGCGACTCCTCTCTGGTTGTATAGAAGTCTATGAGAAAATGGTCCTACTTCTCTCTTGATGTATTATCTCAGTAAACATTGTAAACATGAGTTTATGGTCTCAATCTCTAGTTCCAAGTCTTCTTCAATCCAGCATGATGTTCATTTAGTACATTATGGTCCATTTAGAGTCCACCAGACCAGAAAGCAGGGGATGCTTTAGGGGGCGGGGCTTACCTGCTGATTGACAGGTCCATTTAGAGTCCACGCCACCTGTCGTTCCTCCAACTGTCCTAATATGGTCACTTCCTAAACTGGTTGCAAGAATCTAAGAAGGCAAAGGCCAAATTGCTGAACTCCAGGCTTCAAAACTGTAGTCCACAAACCAACTGGTCATATCACCATGACGACGTCTACTTCTTACAGTCCATATTAGAAACAAGTGTTTCAGTGCACACACACACACACACACACACACACACACACACACACACACACACACAAAAACATGACTTTTTCATACACAATAGTCTCCAACAAATTAATGCAAACACACAGTTTAACCTGTGACTCTTGGCTCGCATCTGCATCACTCCAAGGAAAACATACACACACACACACACACACACACACACACACACACACACACCCCCACGGAGCTAACAACATGATTATAATGATGATGAGGTCTCCGTTCATACACTCTCCAGGACCCGTTGCTGGCTACCGTTACTGTAACACAGATACACACACACACACACACACACACATGCAGACGTTTGACCGAGGGGCGACTTCGGCCAACATCCGTCTGACTGAAGGAAAACACACAGAGTTTATGTTCGGTGAAGGCCGAGGATGCTTCACTGCTTCAGCCGGTTATTCATAGAAACCACACAGTTATCACTCTGCACCGTGTGTGTGTGTGTGTGTGTGTGTGTGAGTGTTTTCTCTGCTCTGTAATCACGATGTCAACCAAAACCGTCTGAACTTTAACTGACAAAGCAGATCAGGGAGCCACATTCCTACGGGACCCTTAACGCATCACAGAGACTTTATATATGTTGTGTATATGTGTGTGTGTGCCGTGGTGGGTTGTGTGTTGGGATCTGAACTTCCTCTGACCTGTACGTTGGACTCCAGCAGCCGGAGAGGATCCGACTTCTACACCAGGATACTCTTAATATTCCTTTTTTTTCGTGCAATGTCAATAATGTGAAGTCAACCACTCGGCTTCTGGCTACATATGCCATTTTTTAAAATAATTTCCTTCCATTACTTTATTTATATTTGTTCAGTTTAGCCTATTGCTGTTGTGATTCTGTAAATTATTATCATATGTTGATTTTTTTCTCCTTTTTAAAAGGTTCTAATTCAAGTAAAGTTATTATTCATTTTATTACTACCATGATGACAATTTAGATATATTTTATTGAATAGCAATGACACTTTAGATATTTTATATATTTAATACAATTATTTAGATTGAACAGTTTGGTGTTTTCGGTTTAGAATGGACGATAACTTTCTTCCTGACTAGAATCCGAATGTTGCACAGCGACATCGTAGTCTTTGTTTCCTCGATTGCACTTAAATGTCATCGTTTCATGAAGTTTCCTTCATTATACGAGTTGTTTTCAGCCTTTTTTTTGCCAAACATGAAATGAAGAAAGAAGGATTCCCAGAAGCACAAGGACCAGGTAGGAAAACTTGATCCACAACCCAGCTGAGGGAAGGAAGGAGGGAAGGAAAGGAGGCATCAAGGCGATATCAGAATGTTCTCTGGGAGAAACGCTGAGTCGCCATTCTAGAAATTAGACAATAAGCCCCGATGATCTCTTGGAAGTGGTTCCTCTGGCTCGTGAACGTTCCTCCGTTTATGGGAGCTTTCCAGTCAAATGAACGAGGGGGGGCTGTCGGGTGACGGCGCCCCCCCCCGACAGAACGGAGGGTTTTGGTGGCGAGCTGCCGTTTTTATGAAATGGCAAACAGATGAGCCGGATCGAGAGGATGAACAGCAGTCCTGCCGGGGACACACAGGAGGATTACTGGGCTGATTTACACCAGATCTGTCATGGAGATCACAGGGGGGGCCTGATTGGAGGCTCGGGTACGCCTGCCCGGTCCACCGAAGCTCCGTAGAACTCCAACGAGTCAGCCCCACATTGGATTTTACAGGGCTTCTACAACTTACAAGACCTTTTCAAGACCAGCACATAAAGTAGGAAGGATATAAAGGCAATCTACCAAATCTCTAAAGGGGGTCAGAACTAGACTGGGATGGCCTTTTAAAGGAGGTCAAAACTAGACTGGGATGGCCCTTTTAAAGGGGGTCAGAACTAGACTGGGATGGCCCTTTTAAAGGGGGTCAGAACTAGACTGGAATGGCCCTTTAAAGGGAGTCAGAACTAGACTGGGATGGCCTTTTAAAGGGGGTCAGAACTAGACTTGGGTGGTTCTTTAAAGGGGGTCAGAACTAGACTGGGATAGCCCTTTAAAGGGGTTCAGAACTAGAGTGGGATGGCCTTTTAAAGGGGGTCAGAACTAGACTGGGATGGCCTTTTAAAAGGGGTCAGAACTAGACTGGGATGGCCTTTTAAAGGAGGTCAGATCTAGACTGGGATGGTGCTTCAAAGGGGGTCAGATATAGACTGGGATGGTGCTTTAACTACTGGAACATTCGTTTTACCCCCATTTAAATAGTAACAATGATGTATTTAAGAGTAACAACGATGTATTTAAGGGTAACAAACGATGTATTTAAGAGTAACAACGATGTATTTAAGAGTAACAAACGATGTATTTAAGAGTAACAACGATGTATTTAAGAGTAACAAACGATGTATTTAAGAGTAACAACGATGTATTTAAGAGTAACAAACGATGTATTTAAGAGTAACAACGATGTATTTAAGAGTAACAATGATGTATTTAATAGTAACAATGATGTTTTTAAGAGTAACAATGATGTATTAAAGAGTAACAATGATGTATTTAATAGTAACAATGATGTTTTTAAGAGTAACAATGATGTATTTAAGAGTAACAATGATGTATTTAATAGTAACAATGATGTATTTA
>CM056843.1:15139723-15172223 GCA_029853015.1 Chelidonichthys spinosus | reverse complement strand
CCAGTCCCGTTTGATCCGGGACGCTTCGCATCCCCCCAAGGGCCCATCAACCCGCCTTCGAAGAACACCAAGACCCGGGGGCCTCCGAGGTCACTGAGGTCCGCCGATGGTGGACCCTTAAGAGTCCCGGAGAAACGGCCTCGGCTCTCTGCAGCGACCCAGATCCACCAGAGACCGTCTATAAGAAGTGTCATGGTGACCCATCAGCTTGTGGACTACAGTTATGAAGCCTCAGGTTCCTTTTTCCTTTCTTTGTAGCTGCAGGCAGGAGGGGGGTGTCTCAAAGCTCCCTGGCAGGAATCGAACCTGTGACGTTGTGAGTTTTTATGACATGGCATCTTTAACCACAAGCTCCTTAACCTCAACATTTGATAAACACCTCTTTGGCAGACCGCATGATGTTGTACATGTGTTGGTTTTCTGGACGGCTCGGTTCACATTCAGGGTTCCAGTCCAACAGTCGCTTTAAATCAGAAGTACGGGGCATTCGAGGGAGGTTGGGATTACCAGCTTCAGGTCTGTTTGTGACAATCACGGGGGATTCTTGAACCTACAAACTCAACTGAATCTATAAATGGTGAAAGAAGGTCTTTGTAGGGTGAACCAGATCCGCGAGGCCTTCAGAGCACCGTTAAGATACATTAGATGACTCCTACGCCTGTTCTGGATCCAGCTGGACCACCATGGAGTTGGCCCGCGCCGGCCGCTCCAATCGTACTGCGGTCTGAACCGGTTCAGATCTGGAGGCATCGACCCTCCGCGCCGCTCCAGACCCGACGGAGCCCAACAGGACTTTAAATTTTTTTTTTTCTCAATCTTTACGAAAGGTGTTTGGTTTGGTCCGGTCCGGTCTGGTGAGGCTCTGCAGCTCCCTCGACGTGAGCCAAGACTCACCGAGGCGGGAATCTGTCAACGATCCCGGCAGCAGCCAATGAGAGGGCGGCTTGAGGGGGAAGAAAGAGGAGAGTGATGTGGAGGAGGGGGACGTCCTTGAATCCACTCGGAAAAATAAAATAAAATGAGAAACTTTTCAGAAAATAAAATAAAAAGACGTTTGAAAGTGTAAAAACTCCAGCGTGTGGAAGGGAACTTTGAGTGGCCAGAAGTTTGTGGACACATTACACTCATATGTGCCATTCCAACGTAATGGGCATAAATCAGCTGCCAGACGGCCTCCAGTAATTCACCAGATGTTGAACCTGGCTGCGTCCGCTCAACCACCGCGGCATCAGGGATGTTGGGGTGATGAGGTCTGGCTCACAGTCTGCATTCTGGTTCAACCAAAAGCTGCTGGATGGGGCTTGAGGTCTCTGTGAAGACCGGCACACTGAACTGGGGAAATGAATTCAGGGCCTCTGGAGTTAGCGGCGATTTTTCAGATTCCACCCGGACTGGCGTTTTGCTCTGTTCTCCAACGGCGTTTCAGAGCCAGACCTAAAACGAGAAGCGTGGAGGCCGTTGGGTGCTGCATCAGAGTAGTAAATGCTCCTGGTGGGTTATGCTCGATCCGGTCTGATTTATTATTGGATTGGTTTATTAATGGTGCGTTTCCTCGGTAGTCCGGTTCCTTTGGGCAGATCTGAACTCGGCAAGAAACAAACCTACCGGACGGACACCTCCTAGAGTAGGAGGTTGCAATCGATCCACGGAAGGTTTTGTTTGGAGGGAGAATCCAACCGACCCACAAACCAATACGATTGCTGCCGTACCCTGAAATGCCACAAAAGATATTAACGTAAATCAGACTACCTCTCTTTTACGTCCAGGGTTTAGCTAGCAGTTGTAGATAATGGATTCTAACAAGGATGTTACCATGGGGACTCCTCCAAGATGATTCCGGAAATTCAAACGTCTCACAAAATTCTGACAAATCACAAAACGGTTTGCAAGCTTGTGGCGTTTAGGACGTTCTCATTTGCGTCGTCCCGACTGCAGTCTGAACACAAATCAAACTCCAGGTCGGAATACAACCTTAAACACAAAAAATAATCAATGTGACATTTTAAATTAAGAAATTATTTTGATTTATGACAGAGGAAACTTCCACCTCAATGAAAGTTTGAGTGAAACAAAACGACTTTCCCTTCATGCGAGGCCGAAGCAGGACCAACAGCCTCGGCCTTAGCTCTCCGGACAATAAAATCTGAACCCTATCGTCCCCTCCAGATCTCTGTCTTGTGTCTCCGTCGCTCGACCTCTTCACCGAGCCTCCCGTTCCAAACGTCTCTCATCGTTCTCTCTCCATTGTCTTGGCCTTCATCTTCATCTCTCGTTCCCGATTCTTCCGAGTCTCTTCGCTGATGTGTTTGTCTTCTAACTCCTAAAAAAGAGAGCCGGACCGGACTTCCAATCCGAGGTGTTGAAGACATCCTGGAACCTGGTCCCGAGGCCGCCGAACATGAACCCAAATCAGGGGCTCTGATGTGCGTTTGCATGCGTCCGTTTCAGTGTGTGTGTGTGTGTGTGTGTGTTCTGCGGCAGGCCGATCAGCTTCGAGCCAGAGGTTTAAGAGAGACAAGGAGGGCGGGAATTATGGGAAATGAAACCAAGTTGAACATCAAGAACTTTTGCGCTCACAAATAAAAAGCAGACAAAACGTTTCTAAAACGTGCCTGAGGGGTTCACGAGGGACAAACTCCTGGAACAAAAATGAATCATATTCTTCGTTATTTATTTTTTTTCTTTGATAAGTAATTAACCCGCTGTTTGCTCTCTCTCTCTCTTCGTCTAAGTCTCTCTATCCCGCCGTCTGTTCAGTGATATTAATTGGCAGGAAGCAGAATTCGGTCTATATGGCCAACGTTTCTGTAAAGAGCCAGTTATTGCTTTAATTATCCGTCAATGGATTCAGCATCTGTCTGCACTAAAGACATGGCTCGCTGCGCTGGAACGCACACACAAACACACACACACACACACACACACACACACACACACGGCCTCGTTCTTATGTCTTTGTGAGGACGCTAACATTGCCAGACCTCCAACGTCACATCTACCTGAACCTGAACCTTCAAAACCAAGTCTCAACCCTCTAAAATGTCCTCAAAATAAAAAAAGGTCCTCACTGTGAAGGTTTGACAACGGTCCTCACATAGGCAGCTGCACAAACACGCACACACAGGTTTACTACAAGTTCCCTGAATGCTCGAGCACGGCGGTAAATTCAGATTCCGGCTAGGCTGCCTTCACTGTACGACCCTCCAATAACATATTCCACTCATGATGGTGAACACGTACCTTTCTCAGCCTCTCTCGCTCTCCCTCTCTCTCCGTCTCGGGTTCACACACACACATATTCAGACTCAGTGTTTCAGTCATAAACAGATCATAAAGGCCTGTCTTTGCTAATGACTCGGCTAAAGAGAAATAACAGATCATCTGAACGCATGCTGAGTGGCTCTTTATGGCCTGGCTCGTGGAAACGCTGCCGAGCGTTCTCCGCGGTACTTGGCGGGTTTTCAGCTTTTCGGTTGAGTATTATTTGCCCTGCTGAAGTGTGCTTGAGAGAGACACCATAAACCGCCAGTTCGCTTTTATTTCTGCTGAGGTGTCGACTGGATTTGAAGGTCGGCTCCTGCTGCGCTCTTGATTTGCACCGAGGCGATTCCACGAGCTTCTCAACAGATTTTGAAGGATCTTTAAAACATCAGCTTCGTTTTTGTTAATGTGGAAAAATCCAACTTGGCAACGCAGATGTAAAGAAAACAAATCTTAATGGTCATTCCATGCTTTAAGAAGGTAGACTCCCTTTTTCTTATTCAGCTTACCATCCAAATGTACTGCGATTGTGAACCGAATTACAAGAAAATGTGAATGAACCTAAAACTGTCATGCTCTTTGCTGGCCACCAGGGGGCAACTCCTCTCTGGTTCTATAGAAGTCTATGAGAAAATGGTCCTACTTCTCTCTCGATGTATTATCTCAGTAAACATTGTAAACATGAGTTTATGGTCTCAATCTCTAGTTTCAAGTCTTATTAAATCCAGCATGATGTTCATTTAGTACATTATGGTCCATTTAGAGTCCACCAGACCAGAAAGCAGGGGATGCTTTAGGGGGCGGGGCTTACCTGCTGATTGAAAGGTCCACGGCATTGTCCGATCTAGGTTTTTTAGTTCATGAAATCGTAACATTAAGGCCACCCAAAAAAATGTCTTAGTCATATTTCGGTTTTACTCGTGGTTACACAAAACCCAAGATGCCAAACTACAAGCTTCCAAACCGAAGACCAATAACTGATGGGTTTCAATTCTGGCTGCAAGATAGCAAAATCGAGAATTTTCCTTAAACAATGTACAACACGTGACGCTACACCTTCACGGAGTGACAACAAGCCGATTTTTTTAAAGGTCATAATTGAAGCAGTGATCAAGTATTATTGGGGTAAAGCTTCAAATATGCCACAAAACAAATGCATCTCAGTACCTTATTCATTTTAACCTCTATGTCTGGTTGAATGCCCAAAGTTTGTACCACAGATTTCCAGATTTACATTAAAGGTCCCTTGAGTCCCCCATCAGACTCTGATCCCAGAGAACATGGATGCCTTGCTCCCGCAGCGTTTGATCGCGGGAAGTTCATTTCTGCGAAGTTAAATGCAGCGACACCACTGCAAAGAGCCCTTAACAAAGACAGAGACACGTTTAATCTACAATTACCATAATTGTACATCACATTAAATGATTACAGTCTGCCCTGCAGCGGCTTATTTTAATGTTATGACAAAGTGAGCGAGTCACATGATAATCCCAAACACATGTCGTTTTTTAAGCTTTTGGCAATAAATAGAAACAACTAGAGTATCATTTATGGAGACATTGTTTTCCCCGGCTCTTCATTTGATAGCAGCAAAGAAAGGAAATCGTCCAGCGTTACATAACACACTCACGGTCGGAGCCAAAAGGATTTTTTCAAAAGTTAGTTTGATTTCATTCATCACCGTTGTAAAGTGAGACAGAGGAGAGGAAAAATCCAGAGATGAAGAAGTTTCTTGCATCTTTAAGGCTATTTCTGCCTCATCCATTTACTTTGTTTTTAATGACCTCCCTTCTCTCTCGTCAATGCCAGACAGAGAGCGGCGTTCGCCAACCACAATAATATCGTAGGAAGGGTCGGACACACACACGGGAGGCTGAAGAGCATATAAATACTTCCACATTACTGGAATAGTGAAGAGGAGAGAAATGGCCGGCTGCAGACGGAGGACAGATGGGTCGAGGTGTTCCAGAGGGCAAAAGTGTAGAAAAGAAAGAATACGAACGACGCAGCTCAGGACTCACGATCAAACTTTATACAACGTAATAACGCCATCAAACAGGCCGATACGAGCCTTTTAAAAAGGAGGGGAATTTGTGTTTCACGCCAAGTCGACCGAAATCTCACAGGAAGGTGCAGAAATGCAACATTTCGCTGGTCATTTAACGCCACATCGCCACCAAGAAACTATCACAGTTATGTTTCGGCGGCGTAGCAGCTGCAGTTTTACGCTACAAAATCCACTAGAGGGGAAAAAAAAAAAAAAAAAAAGTGTGTATATATTCACGGAGGGTGCATCACTCCTGCATGGCCCCCGTTGTGTTAAATGCTAAAATGCTTCCAGCACCATCATAACAATGTCGGGAACATGGAGGGAGGCCAACGCAACCTTTCCCTCAGCGTGACTGCAGGAATACGTGACTCCGAGCCTTTTTGTTTGTATGGGTTTGAGTACGTGGAAGGATGCAAGTCCAAGTCCAAAATTAACAAGTTTCCGAAGTCGAGGGGGGGCAAAAAAAAAAAAAAAAAGAGCTAAAGTCAGGATTATGGAAATTTCAGAGGCTGAAATTCTTTGGGTTTGCTTCCAAACATCATTCACTCTCGGCGAGGTGAAGGCCACGAAACACACACACATAAACACACGGGCGCAGACAAAAAGGGTAGTCAGTGTAACGCTGGTGAACCGTGTCAGTATAAATCTGATAGTCCCAACATAATACGACGACGGCCACAAAAATGTCAACAGTCTACTTAACCCCCTGGAATGGATGTGAGGGGGAACAGCAGAGAGAGAGGGAGGGAGGGAAACCCGAGCGAAGGATAAACAGAGAGGAAGAAAGAATGGCTGCAAGGTGGCCAGAGCTAACGGAGAACTGCAGCGAAGCAGAATGTGGGAGAAAAAAAAGGATAACAGAACAGTTTGAGACGGTGTGAATGGACCAGAATATCCAGTTTTACATGTTCCCCTTCTGGGTTTGTGTCACTTCTAGAGTGCAATACAGCTTCTTAGTCAAAGAATTGCAGAAGGCCTTGGTTCCACATCCCGTTCACTTGTGAACCTTCTTCTGCATAACAGCTCACCCTTGAAGATTGGCTTAGCATCCAAAGAATTGTGACACTGTATGGGCAACCGGACTGGGATGCTCCCCGGATCGTCCCATGTGGAGGTTTTGCGGACACTTCCAACCTCGAGGAGACCTTAGACCCCAGAAAACCCTGGTGGAATCCTTTATCCCATCTGTGCTGGGAACGTCCCAGGATCCCCAACAAGTGCCAGAGGAAATCCGCCCCAGCACCAGACCCAGGTATGCAGCAGGAAAAGGATGACTGTATGGATGAATTGGGAATGGATTTGTCGGTTTGCCTCAAAAACTGTGGCCAGACATCACAAGCAAGAGTCTCTCTGACGCTAGCAGGAAAACAACCCATCATTTGTTTTAATGAGACACATGCAACACAATCCATCCTGGCCAATCAAAGACACATGCAATGGTTGGTTGATTGTCTTGTAACGTGACCTCGGTAGTTTCTTCTGTTTGCCTTGTTGCAGTGGAGGATATAATTGTTGCCCCCTGATCTTTTTCCAGAGTTGTAAAAAAAAACCCTGTTTTAATAGAATTACAAACTGCTGCGCAGCGTTTTTTTGGCGCCTGATGGGTCTTTAAACCGGCGGATCCATTACCCAAAACCAGATTTAGATTAGCAGCTCCTTGCATTTTGGGTCTGCGTGCCCAGTTAGCGGCTTTTCCCACCATTCCGCTAACCTTTTTCTCTTTGCTTCCACCCTTTGACCTGAAACTCAACTCCCCCCCACAATAATTTCTCACCCTGCTGCCCGGCTCCCCTCCTTCCCCACGGTCCTGTCCCGTAAACCAAACCTCACCTCCTCCCCTACTAACATTGAACTCACCTCGTTCCCTCTATCCAACCCCCAAATTCTCACCCTACCCCCTCCCCCCATCTCCCGCCAGCTGTAACCCTAAACTTACCTTTAAACACTGCGTTACCCCCCCCCCCCCCCCCCCCCCCTTCACACACACCTCAGCTCACCCTGAGCCGGCCCAGTGACCTCGCCTCCTCTCCATTTTAACTCCCCCATAACTTCACACCGAGCTGAACTTGTGCCCCGAACGCCACAGATGTGCACGCCACACACACACACGAAATACACACCGAAATCCCTCCGATCCGTCGTTAACCGTTGATTTGTGCGAGCAAGTAAATCGATCCGTCCTCGTAGAAACATCTGTTACGAACAACACGTTCGTCTCCAGACTCTTTATCTCTGAATGAGATGGCCTGTAGACGTACATCAGCTCACTTTCATCGTAACCCCCCCCCCCCCCCCTCTTCCTCTGTGGTTGTTCGAAGGTCAAACACTCGCCAAACATCCGTCGGGTTTCTCTCCCAATTCACAGCCATCCGTCCTCCAATATATTCTCACATTCTCTGCAGTTATCACATTCTCAGATGTTAGTCGGGAGGGCAAGAGGTCTTATGGATTCTGAGAATATGGGATTGTCACACACACACACACACACACACACACACACACACACACACACACACACACACACACACACACACACACACACACCGCAGCAGCCTCTGGCCAACCCTTGTTCTAAGGTTGACCCTTGCCTCTCTCTCTTCTGTGCTCTCACCCCGTAACTTAATGCTTATTTTCACATCGCGCGCACACACACACACACACACACTCTCTCTCTTAACCCACCAAAATAGATGTCCGGGCAATCTGTCTCACCTTAACAGGTTCTCTTCTCTTTTACCTCACCCCTACACACACACAAACATACACAGACATAGTGTTTTCCAGTGTGTCTGTGTGTGTGCGTGTGTGTGTGTGTGCGTGACCAAGGAGTAACTCAATGAAGTCAGCCAATAAAACACAGAGGAATCGTCGGCACGTAACTTGACATTCTAGTGGTTTGTTTGGATAACCTCTCGCTGCGCAGAACCAACACACACACACACACACACACACACACTCGTACTGCAGCACACAGTATTTTACATTTACGACTCTCCAGATCCTGCGAGACCCCACCGCCTCGCTCGGCCCTCGCCGTTGCCCTCGCGTCCACCCCGCCACACACACACACACATACACACACACACACACCAGACTACCAACCCTCTGTTTTCCCAGCAATTATCTCCAAACTAAACAATCACCTAAAAGCAGCAACTGAGGACCGGAGCAACGCAGGAAGCTGAACTTCTAGTCACGTTACAAACAAATGGAACCATCGGTCGGAATCAAATGGTCGCTCAGTAACACGCTTGGCTCCTGCTCCACGAACTAAAAAGCTTTTTAAATTTGACGTAATATATTTTCAGATATTTTTCTTATAAATATCAACTCATTTATTACATTTGGATATTTTACTTAATCTTTTCCAGTTTTTTTCCAATAATTATCACATATTTAATGTTTTTTCTTCCGGATTACGGATGTTTAGCGAAATACAAATTAATATTTCACATATTTTTTATAGGTTGAGGGATGAAAGATTGAAACAATGTCACTGAAGCATCTGATATGAACTTCAACATGTTCAACAAGGATCAAATCTTGAATATTAACAAAAACGTAAATAAAAAGCCCAAACTTTATTCAGTACAAAACAATAACATTAAGTTGACCTTGAACTATGAAGCTCACTTTGTTAGCGGCTTAAAAACATCAAGACTCCACATTTGATCACGAAACCAGACGCACTTTGCCACAAGGGCGTAATCCGAAAAATAAGACTCAAACAAAAAGAAGCCTTCGCGTGATAAATATGTTTTCACTCAGTTTGTTCCTGTAGAGGAAGTTTAATTCTCAGCAATGTGATCAAAAACCTGGAAGCCGAGACGTTAGCGTGCTTAAATTCTAACAGTAGTAGTCGCAAAAAAACAACACATAAGTTTTGTTGTTTTATGCTTTTTGTAAGATCAAAGGCTGAATATGTGAATACATTTACATTGCAAACTTTCTGAATTAACTTGTAAAGTTGTCAGTAATATGAATATCCTGCAGAACGGAGCCTCGGGGCTGCTTCCCAGTGTTCTCCGCAACGCAAATATGTTTTCACAATTAACTCCGGACTGGGAATTCCCGCAAAATAGTGCATGTTTGAAAATGAAAGTCTCATGTCGAGCTCCCGGCTCGGTGGGGTTTGATGTGGTTCCACGTGGAGATTTACAGTCGGCCCGTTGGATCGCAGTCAACCGCCGTAAAAAAGCTCCGCTCGCCTCCTCCGATAAATCACCGCACGTAACAATTTCCCTAAATATTCCGCCTTTAATTGCTATGTGGACGTGTATGTGTGTGTGTTTGTTTGCCTGTGTGTGTGCCCCTGCTGTGTGTTACAGGTCTGTATTTACGAGTCTCTCGGCTCCCACAGAAAACCAAATCTTCTTTAACTTTTACCTCAACGTGACCTTCAACTTCAACTGTGTGTCTGTGTTGTATGTGTGTGTGTGTGTGTGTGTGTGTGTGTGAACAGTGTGTCATCATTACCTCACCCTGACCTCTGACGTTTGTGAGAAAAAAGTGAAGGCGAATCGTTTTCACCTCTTTACCTCCGACATTTCACACATTTTCTTTACAATTGTGTGTGTGTGTGTATAAGGATAGAGGATCAGGATTACCTTTACCGCTCACCTAAATCCTGACCTTGACCTCTTGACAAAAACTCTGCTTGGCAGTATAAAACACGGTAATGGTGGCGTTTGTCACCCGGGGGGGTGACATTCACCAAAATCACCCAGACGCACTTCAACATATGGCGGAACTCGTTTCTTTAGTTTAACCAAAAGTTTCACAACCCTGGATAGGATCAACAACAACAAGAACAAGAAAAATACTTAAAAAAAAAAGCAAAGAAAGAAAGAAGAAGAGGAGAAGGACCGCAATGCGACCTTGTGTTTTCTACGTGTGAAAGTTTAAACTTAGTCACAGGTTTCAACGGTGGACAGAAATACCATGCACGTTTGAAGAGAAACCTCATCATCTTGATAAATTCCACACATACTTCGTGAAGTAGAAAAGCCCTCTGCAGAATCCTGACTCCCAAACCGGATAAAAGAACTGAACAAGTACAGCGAGACACAGGCAGATATCGTAATATTATGTGGTCCAAAGGATGAAGGTTATAGGGAAGTGACGGAGGGAGGCGGGTATGGTCACGTTGGGAATAAAATCCTGAATCGGCTGTCCAGATGCTGCAGACTGATGACGACATCCTCATCACGAATATCTCTATTCAGTATTTATAAACACAGCAAAGAAGAGAGATAGGTAGGTAAGTGGGTAGGTGGGTACTTGTGGGTACTTGGGTGGTTAGTTAAGGGTAGGTGGGTACTTAGGTGAGTTGATCAGCAGGTAAGTAGGTACTAACATGGATAGAGAGGTATATAGATGGGTAGGTAGGTACCTGGATGGATACTCAGGTGGGTAGGTGGGTACTCAGGTGGGTAGGTAGGTACCTGGATGGATACTCAGGTGGGTAGGTGGGTACTCAGGTAGGTAGGTTGGTACTTGGATGGGT
The DNA here is from genome assembly GCA_029853015.1 of Chelidonichthys spinosus. Lineage (NCBI taxonomy): Eukaryota > Metazoa > Chordata > Actinopteri > Perciformes > Triglidae > Chelidonichthys > Chelidonichthys spinosus. Next base: position 15,161,406 of record CM056843.1, on the reverse strand, counting down.
ACTCAAGTGGGTAGGTTGGTACCTGGACGGGTACTTAGGTGGGTACTTGGGTGGGTAGGTGGGTGATTGGGTGGTTAGTTAAGGGTAGGTGGGTACTTAGGTGAGTTGATGGGCAGGTAAGTGGGTACTAACATGGATAGAGAGGTATATAGATGGGTAGGTTGGTACTTGGATGGGTACTCATAATATCCAACACATGTATAATAAAAGACGTCAGATTTCTGTGAGACGATTCCTGTACTTAAACGCTGGTGACCGCTGCCTCCCTGTAGCTGCACTGCAGCATGTGGTACATCATCATTAGTGGTTTCACGGTTGTCATCGGTGGCAGACAACATGGCTGCTATCACAAAATAAAGCTATGGGAGGAAACAAAGCTATTTCATAATCATTCTTATTGCTAAATGCCGTTAAATATCTCAAAAACACTAACATCTGTGTGGGGGAGAATCAGATGTAATTTTCAAAAAATTTGGAGCGATGCACGCGAGCAGTTTTCTGCGTTTCAGGGGAAAAAAAGAAGGTCACCTTCAATCACAGTGTAAAACACATCCTGCTCAACCTTGACTGGGGCTCGTCTGGTGCTGTGGATAATGTTACTGTCTCCACGCCGGTCCTCAACAACAGACCGTCCCAACCACAGACATTTCACAGACATCCCTACGTCGTCCACCGCTACCTTCCCCGCCGCATGTGTGTCTTCGTTTTGTTTTAAGAACTGTCTGCACATCTGCACACCGCTCCTACGCCCTCCTTACATAATACACACACATATATATATATATATATATATATATATATATATATATACACACACACACACACACACGCCAGTGTGTGTGCAACATTTCCTCCGACATCCCTAATACGCTCTGACTAGCGGATGCTCTGCAGATCGGCCCGTCGTGTCATCTTCCCTTTCTGGTGCTAAAAAGCAGACGATCCTTTGCACACAAGGTGCCAATTCAAGCCCTTAAAACCATCATCCGATTTTGGCAGAACTTCTATTTCTGGAACGCGGGGGCACTTAAAACGTAACCGAGACTTTCGTCTGGTGCAGGATGCGTTTCATCCGAAAGGTCAAAAAAAGGCCTGTTTCAAGAACAACATCTGTGGAGGCAAGAGCTGGGTTTTTAGGGATTCCTCCCCGACCTGCCAAGTCTAACAGCTCCTAACGGCGTCTCGCCTCCTAATTACTTTGGTGAATACATAAAAATCTGAACAAAATATGCAGGCATGTACTGTGTGATCTAGCACCATGTTCTCCCTGAAGGTTAATTCATAAATAATAAACCCTAAACCCACTGTAGTGGGCAAAAGGTCTAATAGAAGAAAGAATTAAGATGTTTTGGAAAGAATGAGCAAGGTCTTTATTTTGCTAATCTGTATCCGTCCTGGATGTATTCTAACAGTCGGACCTCTGTAATCTTGCCGTCATCCGAACCGCCGCCGGAGGGGAAAGATACCTTTATTGCATCTTGACCCAAAAATGCCCAAAAATAATAATTTATAGCATCCTACCTTGAAGAGTTTTCTGAAGTTGTAGTAAAGTTTGCAGGTCGGAAACTCTCATCTCATTTAACGTGACTTCATGGATGTCAAGATCACGCTCAAGTTCACCTCCGCGGAGAGGCTTTGTTGTTCTTGCCAGTTATGATGTCAAACAACCATCATTTATAGCCAATAAGAAGTTCCGACTGGCGGGGAACTTGGACAGAAAGCCGAGGTGGACGCTCACATATATTCTCCTTTTGTAACTTTATTTTTTACATTTCAGGCAGCAAGACGAAGTCGTCATGAGCAATTTAGTGTTCATCATCTTGCCCAGGTTCACTTAGACAGCCAGTTTTATGTACCGAGTTACCTCGAGACCCATAACAAATAGGCACACACCATTTGGGGATTTGAACATTATTGGGGATGTTGTTGTCAAACGTTTCGGATATTTTAGCTTTTTTTTCCAAATATTTTAAATTATCATTTTTGGACATGTTGGCATGTATTTTACAGATTTTTGTTGACAATTGAATTTGGGGGAATATTTTCTTCACGATGTTCTATCATCAGCGATATTTTACTCTTTTGAATATTAATTTTGTATTTAAAATATTTTACTTGTGATTTGGGAATATGTCAGTATGTTTTTTTAAAGATATATTGTACAGATTTCTTTTTTAATTTTGGGGGATATTTCATTATTATTTGTTGGGTACATTTGTTCATTTAACACTTTTTAGATATGTCAGTATGCTTTTTTCAGATTTTATACATTTTTATAAATCATTTTTGGCTATTTTACCATTTTTGTAAACATTACAAGGAACTAAATTTCAAAGCGGGTTGAGGAATGAAATTAACTCGTGTCTATTTTACGACTTTGTTGAACCCAGCCGGTCAACGTGGCGTCCAGCTGAAAATTAAAAAGTCCCGGCACTGACCGTTCTCTTACCTCGCAGGATGCCTGTTATTGGTGCTCGGCTGGCAGACGCACACTTTCAGAGACATTCCTCCCACCTGTATCCTGATGTCTTGGGATGACTTGGCGAGGCGAAGCGGCTTTTTTGAAACCGTAACGTGGAAGCTGGTAACACACAGGCTGGCAGCTGTGTGTGTGTGTGTGTGTGTGTGTATGATCATTTTATCAACAGAACTGTTTTTACAAGCATATGGGCACGATCACCAAATAGGTGAATAAAAAAAACTACAAGGAATTGCATATAAAGAGCGAGAGAGAGTGTGTGTGTGTGTGTGCGTGTGTGCTCTATAAAGCCATAGAGGAATGTGTTTTCACTCTTTAATGGGGTTCATCAAAACAGTGAGGCGTCAAGAAACGAGCCTCTTCACACGCGAGGCGAACAAGCTGAACATCGCTCATGTTTAACTTTAAACGCCCTTTAAATACGTTGAAATGTTACGGTACCATATTCATCACGACTCTGAAGTCACGACACTATTTTAAACATTTTTGTGATATGCCGAGTATTAGCAATAATGCCAGCTTTCCATCCATTCATTCATTTCTGGTGACCAGACCGTCACGTTTCATTTTACTGTTCTTCCAGCTCTGTTTTGGTCTCCACCAACAACCATTAATGATAACGACAACCAGGCAGCTAGCATTAAGCGTTGGCTGCTTAGCATTACAGAAGGTTAATACGATTTGTTTTTTTACAGCTGCTTGCAATAAAATCGTGGGCCAAAAATGGAGAAAAATGCACGGGTAAGGGTAAGGGGAAACCTACGAGAAAAAAAAACCCTCACATCGCTTACGCTCCCACAATGCACTGCTTACAGAAAGTGAAAGAAACGCCTACCTGAGGTCCAACAGCACCAGGACGTCTGCAGCCGCTGCAGATCCAAACCTGGAGAACAGGAAGATGTACGTTGGTTTGCTGTTCTACAGGTTTTAAAGACTTGAAACTAAGTGTGTAAAACCTCAAATGCATGATAACCAGTTTAGTACACATTTTATAAAAGGCAACGTTAACCGGGAAGTTTCTTGGAGCCGACGAGAAGAAATAAAAGAGAAGACGAGGATTTACAGGAGACAAAGAAAAGATTTACTGATTGAGGTTTTCTTTCCAAATCTGAAAACTTTCTCCATCTTGATTCCCCACGATGATGCTAAATCTTGTAGCCCACATTATGTGTGTGTGTGTGTGTGTGTGTGTGTGTGTTTGAGTGTGTGTGTAAATCTACAGCATGTTTTCTTTCGCTCTGCTCCGGTGGAATATTTTTCTAATGACTTTTTTATTCCTGACCATCACACACACACACACACACACCATCAGAGACGAGCATATGGAAATTACATTAAGCAAGGAGACAGACACACACACACACCAACTTGTATTTTACACTTGTTAGCAATTCAATTCACAGAGTTTACGTTTATAACGCAGAACGTGAGTGTGTGTGTGCGTGACAGAGAGACCTTTCATCACATTTTTTTTTACGTGAACATCAACAACAAAACATCCAGATTTCTCAACAGGTTCAGGAAGACATGAAAAGGTTGTGACATCCATCGTTTCCCTCTATCTCTGGCTGGTGTGTGTGTGTGTGTGTGTGTAGTCACCAACCAGATAACATCTCTGATCTTTTATCGCTGTGGTTTTTATTGTTAACGGCTGCAGATTCACCTGCCAGACAAGACACTGGTTCAGCCTCCGCGACCTTTTGGCCTGAACGTTACCATGACGACCAGGAAGCCAGGAACGATAAAAACACACGTGAGGAACATAATCGAGATTATAACATTTTTGGGGCTTTTTTTCTTTGTCTTTATCCAAAATAAATTATGAAGTTCAACCAGGCAACAACCTCCAACTCTGAGAAGTGAAGCCAAAGCTGAAGTGCCTTAAAGCAGTCATTTTCTCTGCTGGCCACCAGGGGGGACTCCTCTCTGGTTGTATAGAAGTCTATAAGAAAATGGTCCTACTTCTCTCTGCTGGCCACCAGGGGGCGACTCCTCTCTGGTTGTATAGAAGTCTATGAGAAAATGGTCCTACTTCTCTCTGCTGGCCACCAGGGGGCGACTCCTCTCTGGTTGTATAGAAGTCTATGAGAAAATGGTCCTACTTCTCTCTGCTGGCCACCAGGGGGCGACTCCTCTCTGGTTGTATAGAAGTCTATGAGAAAATGGTCTTACTTCTCTCTGCTGGCCACCAGGGGGCGACTCCTCTCTGGTTGTATAGAAGTCTATGAGAAAATGGTCCTACTTCTCTCTGCTGGCCACCAGGGGGCGACTCCTCTCTGGTTGTATAGAAGTCTATGAGAAAATGGTCCTACTTCTCTCTGCTGGCCACCAGGGGGCGACTCCTCTCTGGTTGTATAGAAGTCTATGAGAAAATGGTCCTACTTCTCTCTTGATGTATTATCTCAGTAAACATTGTAAACATGAGTTTATGGTCTCAATCTCTAGTTTCAAGTCTTCTTCAATCCAGCATGATGTTCATCGATATCATAACATTTGGTTGTTGGTTACAAAAAGACAAACGCTGCACAAGTTAAAAACCTCCAGAGCAGCCCATAGAGATCCAATCCACAAACAACAACCCTAAAATAAACCGACGAAGCCTCACGTGAACAAAGCGTCTCTCAAACTCATCAACCGTAGACTAAACAACGAGACGCTAAAAAAAGATGTTTATTGTGTGTGAAAAACATTGTTGTATCAGTCCCAGAAATCTGCAGCAAAACCAAGCTGATTGAATCAGCGAGCAGCAACAAAGACGAGCTGACATCCAGGTGTGTTGTTGACTCCACAAGGTCACGACCTTATATGGGTTTCCTTTGCCCAGAAACGACCCAGAAAGACCTCTAAAGAGACTCTGAACCGCAGTAGTCCATCGTTTGATTGTGAGTGAGAGTCCGGATCAGACTTTCAGGGCTCCTACACCTTTTCCCAAAGTCAAATTCAAGCACTTTACAAGCATTTCCAGGTGTATTTCCATGCTTTTCCAGCACCTCCCAGAAGACATTTCTAGCACTTTATTCTAAATCCAAGCACTTTTCAAACCTTTCAAACGCCACACTAAAATTCAAGTGATTTCAAGGTCTTCCAGCACCCATATCAAGCCCTGCAGGTAACACTGGTTGTTTCTGTCTGCAGAAAGGTCATCCCCTCCCCTCCACCATATTAAACGTGGTTTATTCCTGCGTTAGGTTTATTTCCTCCACATTAACGCCGTCGTCTCATCTCGTGCAGGAACATCGCTGGCGTTTCTCTCTGCTTCACTCTGACGCCTCAGAGTATCGCTGCTACCTCCACGTGAACTCTGCTGGCAGGATAATGACTCAGGTGCTTCTCCACATATAGAGTGTGTGTGTGTGTGTAAAAGTGTGCGACTACACAGTCCTGTTTGTTTGCAATGTGTGTGTGTGTGTGTGTGTGTGTGTGTGAGAGAGAGAGAGCGAGAGAGAGAGAGAGTCAGGTGTCGAGTTTACCCTCAGATCGACCCAACCTGGGAATGATCTAGTCTCAGCGGGGGAAGCCAAAACTGCTCCTCTATGTATGTATATGTGTGTGTGTGTGTGTGTGAGAGAGAGTGTGTGTGTGTGTGTGTGTGTGTGTGTCTAACCCAGGGATGACTCACAAACCATCTGGAGGCCAGATGCAGGTTGGAAAGCTACTCTCTCTCGCTCTCCTTCCTTTCCTCCAGTTGCCGTTAGTTCCCTTAGTTAACTCATGACCTTTGACCTCTATATGCTGTGGCATGGGAGAGTATGAGTCCAGTGTGTGTGTGTGTGTGTGTGTGTGTGTGTGTGTGTGTGTGTTTTGTCCTGGTTGAGTAAACGGCGAGGTCGCCTCCTTTCTCAGAGGTGATGAACTCTTCCCTTCAGTGACCTCCAGAGTTCAAGTTCACTAATTGACCTCGCTCCCAGTCAAACGGCCCCCATCCTTCTAAGCTCCGCCTCGGACCCCAATTAACAAGGAAACCGGACACTAAGATGTGTTACATACCGGACTCAAGAGTCTGAACCAGGAGGCAACCTCCAGTTCTAGAAAAGGGAAGCCGACACTAAAGGTCCTTAAAGCTGCATCCTCTCAGGATGGCAACGACCAACAAGATGGCAACGACCAACAAGATGGCAACGACCAACAAGACGGCAACGACCAACAAGATGGCAACAACCAAGATGGCAACAACCAAGATGGCAAAGACCAACAAGATGGCAACAACCAAGATGGCAACAACCAAGATGGCAACGACCAACAAGATGGCAACGACAAAGATGGCAACGACCAACAAGACGGCAACGACCAAGATGGCAAAGACCAACAAGATGGCAACGACCAAGATGGCAACGACCAACAAGACGGCAACGACCAACAAGATAGCAACAACCAAGATGGCAACAACCAAGATGGCAAAGACCAACAAGATGGCAACAACCAAGATGGCAAAGACCAACAAGATGGCAACAACCAAGATGGCAAAGACCAACAAGATGGCAACGACCAAGATGGCAACGACCAACAAGATGGCAACGACCAAGATGGCAACAACCAAGATGGCAAAGACCAACAAGATGGCAACGACCAAGATGGCAACAACCAACAAGACGGCAACGACCAAGATGGCAAAGACCAACAAGACGGCAACGACCAACAAGATAGCAACAACCAAGATGGCAACAACCAAGATGGCAAAGACCAACAAGATGGCAACAACCAAGATGGCAAAGACCAACAAGATGGCAACAACCAAGATGGCAAAGACCAACAAGATGGCAACGACCAAGATGGCAAAGACCAACAAGATGGCAACGACCAAGATGGCAAAGACCAACAAGATGGCAACGACCAAGATGGCAACGACCAACAAGATGGCAACGACCAAGATGGCAACAACCAACAACACGGCAACGACCAAGATGGCAAAGACCAACAAGACGGCAACGACCAACAAAACCAACAAGATGGCAAAGACCAACAAGATGGCAACGCTCAGCAAAGTCCAGACTCTTCTCTGTTCTGGTCCTCAGTGGTGGAACGAACTCCCGACCAATGTCAGGACAGCAGAGTCATTTGCCATCTTCCGAAAAAGGCTCAAGACTCACCTGTTCAGACTTCACCTTGACTCTACATAGCATGACCCACTAGCACCCTCCCTCGACACCCCCCCCTCCCCCCCAAAAAAACAAAAAAAAAACAACCTTACCTATAGCACTCTGATCTTAGCACTGTTGCTCTTGAAGTACTACTTTACTCAGATGAGGACCTAACACTTGTTCTATTTTTAGCTCTTACTGCATCGGCAATGATACGTTGTGGTTTCTTTGTTTCCTTCTTTTGACAAATGTACTTATTGTAAGTCGCTTTGGACAAAAGCGTCTGCTAAATGACCTAAATGTAAATGTAATCTTCTTAGAGACAGTCTGCATCCACAACCCCATCTTGCTGACGTGAAGCCTCAACCTTTTTCATTAGTTGTCGGAGTTGACTGTGTAAGAAGAAGACGTGGCGCAGCTCGGGCGTCCACAGACAATGGGAGGTGAATGCGTCGACCCGACTGGAACCCTAACGAGTACACCGTAACGAGCACACCGTAACGAGCACACCGTAACGGGGACACCGTAACGGGGACACCGTAACGAGGACACCGTAACGAGGACAACGTAACGAGGACAACGTAACGAGGACAACGTAACAAGGACAACGTAACGAGGACAACGTAGCGAGGACAACGTAACGAGGACAACGTAACGAGGACAACGTAACGAGGACAACGTAACGAGGACAACGTAACGAGGACAACGTAACGAGGACAACGTAACAAGGACAACGTAACGAGGACAACGTAACGAGGACAATGTAACGAGGACAACGTAACAAGGACAACGTAACAAGGACAACGTAACGAGGACAACGTAACGAGGACAACGTAACAAGGGTGTCTTAAGTGCAGCCACAATGTTTGTGCCACACAAGAACAAAGGCGACTGCAGGCCATTCTCCAGACATGAAACACGTGTTTATTTGCTGTCAAATATTTCTCCAACAACACCGACCCCAAGCCCTACCAGTAAATCATCAAAATAATTGTGTGTGTGTGTGTGTGTCTACCAGTAAACCAGTAAAACATCAACATAACAAGACAACAGAGCTGGAATTCCTTCTATTGTTGAGCCAAATGTTCTGATTTCACCCCCAGAGAGGTCGGGTTTGAGCTCAGGCAGGCGAGCCAACGCTCACGGAGATTCAAACATAATTCTTGGACCGTCAGAGTGGCAAGCCATTATTAGTAACGAGGTCGGACAGGAGACGACTGGATCTGGGTTCCCAATTGGACCTGAACCGTCGTCTGATTGGCCCCAAAAAAAAGTGCTGGAAAAAAAAAAGATTAAGTAGATTCCCTCTCCGACTGTGACAGGAACGAGGATAAACAAGGACAAGATGACAGAAAAAAAAAAAAAAAACCTTCCTAATTTGACATTTCCATCCCGTCTGTTTTGCGTTGAATAAAAGCTTCCCTCAGATAAACAGGTACTTGTGTGCTTTTATTTTGAAGGGGGATCAGAGGGAGGGGGAAAGCAGCAGCTGGATCATATTCATCAATATTCATGAATGTGTGTTTTTTCTCCTCGCTGGTTTTTCCCTCATATATACAAACAAAAGTGAGCAGAAACAAGCTGCCATGCAGCCAGACCAGGGGAGGTGATCAGGTCCAGGGTTAGTCCAGGTCTCTCGTCTTTGAGAGGAAAATCCAGGTCAACACTTTGAGGCGCAAGTCCAAGTCAAGTCCCAGGACTCAGAGGGGCAAGTCAAAGCTTCAAATCTTTGAGAGGATAGTCCAACTCTAGCTCCAAGTCAAGGGTCAAGTCTTTAAGCTAGAGACCAAGTCAAGTCTTTAAGCTAGAGTCCAAGTCAAGTCTTTAAGCTAGAGTCCAAGTCAAGTCTTTAAGCTAGAGTCCAAGTCAATTCTTGAAGATAGAGTCCAAGTCAAGCTCCAAATGTAGCCAGGGCGTTAATTTAAAACTGACAGTGTAACCGTTAGTAGATGTCCATTCATTGGGAGTTAAAGGACATCCTGCATCCAATCAGAATCGAGCATTCACCGGGACCAAAGAACATTCGATATTAAAAGTAATGTGAACATGTTAAATTATCATTAGATATATCTGGAATGAAGTCGAGAACGTGGCGGGGGCGGCAGTGGCGTTCGTAGAGTCGGAGTCCTGGCGTTCGCTCCCAGCTGCCGTGATCGCCGCCGGTTTAACACAACTGTAATCGTGATAAATCATCGACGTAAATCAAAGATGCAGCCGTCACTACTTCTGTTTCTTAATGCTGGGATATGTCTCTCTCTCTCCCTGCCTCTCTCTCTGACATTTCCATGAACCAACTCTTGATGCTCCTCAGATGAACAGAGGAAGGATGAAAGACGGGCTGGGAAAAGAAACAATAGAAATCTGCCGGGCAGATGTCTCTCTTTCCCAATACTCGTGTTGAAACCGTTGGGGGGGGGGCGGGGGGTCTCTCTCTCCGTGGGTGTAGCAGAACAAGGATGCTCCACCGTGGTCAAGCCGGCCAAAACGCTTCCCGCCGTGCGATTGTGATGATTTCACGCCCAGTTTAGTCGTCACGGCTAGTTCGAGGGAATTCCGGTGTAAACAAACGCCCACGGAGCGTCACATCTACGATGTCACCGAGAGTAAAAGGTTCGTCGAACGATGACTAGGCGTGAGCTGGCGAGCTGCTGCTATCGTCCACCGCGTGGGTTTAGGATGGAAACAATTACTCTGGAATTACTTACAGTTGCGTCAATATCGGTAATGGAAGGCAACCTTTAAGGTGGGCCACAGAAGGGGGGGGGGATTTAAGGTAGAATTAAGGAGGATTGGAGAATAATAATAATAATAATAATAATGAAGCTAGCAAGCCAGACAGACTGTCAATCTGTGTCAATATTTTAGTATATAAACTATTAATATTGCTTCTCTAGTCCACTAGATGGAGATCACAGGTAAAGTCAGCTTTTGGAGGAAACTTTACTACATAGTCTTATTTGTATTATTTATTCTGCATCCTGCAGCCGAAGTTTTATCCGTCTCTGCATCTGAAACCGTACAAACTGACACTAATGCAATATTTCCACCGCCGCAAAAACCATCTCATTTCATCTGAAAGTTTACGCGTTCCTTGACGGGTGTGGGCGACTTCCAGCCCTCAAAGAGAAACCACTCGTAGCGTAAATACGAGAAGAAGCCGACATCGTGTGTCGGGTTAAACCAGGCGAGCGGAGGCTGGGACGTTTATTTCTCTCTGCCACCATGTTTGTGGGACGCTAAACAAGAGATCTGTCGCCGGAGACGTGGTGTCCGACCGCGTGAGGCGAAGCTAAACGAGCCCCGGAACATGATCCCGGTCCCGGTTCGGTGGTTTTGGGTTCCCGGTGGCGTTTCATGTGAAGCCAGACGGGGAAGGTTGCTCCGGCTTCCCTCTTCCTCTCTGCTCTCCTGCTTTATTAAATCCTTTCACTTTTTTTTGGATTTCCAAGCTGAATTTGACTGCATCTGTATTTAATAACAGTCGCAAATTTTTATTAAGATAAATATAACTAAATGTGAAGTAAAAGCCTGTTTGAATCCCAACTGTAGAAAACCAGAGGGGTTTTGTGTTTTATTCACATATTTTAAACCAAAACACTGGGATATTTCTGGTTGGACCACGGATTTGAAACATCAGCTGTAACACAGCGACGCGTTAACAACCGGCGTCGCCCGACGGAGACGAGGAACGACGCTGCTTTGATTGAAAATCTATCTTATTGAAAACAATGCTGACATTTCAGAAGTTGGAACCAGACGGTTCACCCGCAACAATGCTTCAAATTCTAGTCTGGACACTAGGGCAGGGGAAAAGTAGATTCTTATATTAATCGCAAGTTTTTACGGGACTTTTTAGATAATTGATATTTTCCGGTAAAATCCTTTTTCCAGAATACACCAAAGGGTTGCAGAGAGTCTTGAAGAGTATAATTCAACTTTTGTTTTTGTTTAAGAAGAAAAGAAAAGCAAAATCACAATAATCGATACCATCGAATCCTATAATAGTTGTAGAATTGCGATAAATCGGGATACAAATGGTATTGGCATCCAAGTATCTTGATAAAACCGAATCAGAAACAAAAGCATAATCATACCGCCCCGTACTGGACAGCTTCCGGGATCTCACGGCTTAAAAAAAGAAAAAAGAAAAAGAAAGATTTCTAAAGTAAAAACGTACGTTTATGCTCTGAATATCTAGGAGTCTTTTTCTTCCAAGGAATAAAACAGAAAAGTAATTAATCAATGCTTATTTTATTCCGTTTCAAGGATCCGTTTAATCTTGACGTTTTTGCCATAAAACCCCGTACGAGGCTTCCTATCGTGCATCTTTTCTCTTTGTGAACTTTTGATTCGTCGCCACGGAGACCACGTGTTTTCTCAAACGAAACACTCTGTTTTCCCATGTAGTCAAAGAACCCGAGGACGTGGATGACGCACTCCTTCTAGAAGAAGAAGGGGTTTTCATTTGTGCGTGGAGGTCTTCGGGGAGCTGGCAGCCGCCCTCGGACGACTACCGAGGGGGACCGGGGCCTTTCTGTTAAAATGAAACACGAATCCGTCCAAACTGCTCTCTTACTTAGTCCCACTCTTTAAAACCCCTCACTACAGCTCGCCGAGCGGCTCGCATGTAATTTCGGTGGAGAATTGGTCGTGTTCCCCGTTGGCTCGGAACCGGCGTCACTAACAAACGTTCACACCGGGCGGCTGCCAGACTCTCAAAGAGGACCTTTCTGGACTTCCTGTTAGGAATCTTGTTTAGTCATCAGGAGAAAGAAAAAAAAAAACACTTAACCTTTCAACTTTGGATCTGGCTGAACTTTCCCTTCAATATTCAACTTTAATAGGTATTTAGCAAATGTACGTATCCAGGGAAACGCATCATCGCTGTGATTCACAGACACATTTCACACCTGCGAGAAGCCCAGAACAAACTACAGTCGTCGGACATATTAAACACCTCACTTAAAGGAACAGTACGCAGCGTTCAGGGGTTCAAACACATACAATATGATATGTATTATATATAATATGAATAGGGACGTTTTGTTTGGTGAATAATTACTTGAAAATAGAATTGTTGAGTTGCTTATCCTAAAAAATTAAAACACATGATTAAAGTCGTAAGACAAAAAAACTCCAGACCAGACAACGCCTGTCAATCAGCAGGTAAGCCCCGCCCCCTAAAGCATCCCCTGCTTTCTGGTCTGTTGGACTCTAAATGGACCTGTCAATCAGCAGGTAAGCCCCGCCCCCTAAAGCTGAAGAGAAAAAGTATGCTAACTTCATGTATTGAGTCATATCAACTCAAACACATCGAGTTCTAAAAGCTGCAGTGTACGTTTGCTGATGTTGCATATTTGCAGAGATCGTGTTTCACGCTCTCGTTAAAAAAAACCCCAGAAAGGTTCAATGCAGCAACAAACCGTCTGGAAATGACTTCTTGTCTTAGTATGTTCAGTTAATTATGCAAATAAAATCTATTTAAGCAAAGAAAAACAAAACCGCCATCGGCTTCACTGTTGGCAGTTTCTCCCAGTGCATTGTGGGTGTTCCTTGCTGTTCATGCCTGTTGAGTCACACATCAGAGTTCTTTAAGGTTGTTTTTTTGTTGTTAGAAGTTGTTTTCACCAAAACATCAGAACTCTGAAACTCCACATAAACTTCACATCATCGTGTACCCGCCTACCCCCACCCTGCATCTTCCTCATTCTCTCTTTTCTACCCGGTTCAGCCTCGGTCTTCCCTCCATCTTCCAACCCACCCCCACTTCATAATTCAGGCCAGTCTGTCATCGACTCATCCACGTGACTCTCCTTTAATACTCCCATCCCTTTTTGTCTTGATCTCCCGACGGTTTCTTTCCAGCCGGCGATTCCCTTTTAACAGGAAGCCAGCGGCCTTTCCCAATCTGTTTCACAGAGACGATAGAGAGACACCGAGAGAGACAGAGAGAGATCTAACAAGAGGAAAGAAAGCAGATATTGAGAGGAACAGATGAGGCGAAGTGAGAGAAGCAAAATGAGATACGCCGAAGAACTTTTATTCACGTAGAATAAAAGTACCCAGGCTGGAGGGACGCCATCACATTTCATATCAAATTGTGTTCTATTGTATTCATGTTGAGGTGTATTTTTGGACATATTTGACATTTTTGGAAGAAAATAATTTCGGAGACCCCCTGCAGTAACTCTGCGGACCTTCTAGGGGTCCCGGACCCCAGGTTGAAGCTCTGTGATGTAGTGTGATTCCAGTACGTTTGAAGCTTATTTTGATATTCCAGAACCTCGCTGTGAGTGTTTGAATCCTGTAATTTTGAAACAACAACTCCATTGTTCACTTCTCTACCAGGACGGTGAGCTAGATGGCTTTTTGACGTTGATACTGATTATCTTGTTGTGTTTTTATTTCAGCTGGTCCGCGGTGGCGTCCCTGCGATCGGCAGCGTCTCTAACACCTTAAAGCCTCCGACCAGAGCGAATTAGAGGGGAAACGTTCAAACGAGAGAGAAATGAAAGACAGACACGCATTAGCACGTTGTTAGTGCCGTGGCCAGTCAGTCTGGAAGCCCGTAATAACCCTTCAACACTAATGACAAAACCACACACACTCTGGCTGCCTCTCCCTCGCCCATGTGTACACCTCTCTCTCTATCTTATAGACACACATACATACCAGCGTTGATGGTAAAACCATTCGATATGGGGGGGTAATTCCCTCTGACAGCCCCGTTAAGAGAAGAAATACCTCCGCTACTAAAACTGGACTTATGTTACACCCGTGACTCCACACCAGACTATGTTGGCTTTTCTGGGTTATTTCAAAGAGGGGCGACCTGAAGAGCCAAAAACACCAACAAAAAACACATTCGGCGAGACAGCCACGCACAAATTGGTGTTTATCGTGTTTTTTTCTGAGACGCCAAGAAGTCTTTACCCTCGTAATTTCTAGCGTTAGCATGAAATCTATATTACGCCGGTTGTTTTCACTCTTCGGGGGGCGTATAAATCACGGGGGTGAGGGTCGGACCACCAGGTCTGCGTTGAAAGTACGGTGGACTTGGAAATCCAGGACTCGGAGCCAGGAGGAGTAAATCAGGGGGCGAGTGGACTTCAAATACTCTTTGGGTTGAGTTTATAATCCATCAAGCCCCATTTTTTCTAGAAAACTGAACTAAATACTGCTGGTGTGGTTTCCAACCTTTGTTGCAGGTATTTACAGACACGTTGCTCAACCAAGCTCCGGCTTTTATTATGAAGTCTGCACGACAACAACAAACCCACCCAGGATCCTCTCTGATCACAAAACACATGACTGAGACCTGGTCCACTGGACCTGGACTGATTTCAGTGGACCACATAGACTGGTCTGGTCTCTGAACTAATGTGAGCTACTATCGTAGACCTCTGGGGGACCACTTTTGCCTACAATATGTTTTGTCTACAATATGTTTTGTCTACGATATGTTATGTCTATGATATGTTATGTCTATGATATGTTATGTTTATATGTTATGTCTACGATATGTTTTGTCTTCTACGATATGTTTTATGTACGATATGTTTTGTCTATGATATGTTTTGTCTACGATATGTTTGGTGTACGATATGTTATGTCTACGATATGTTTTGTCTTCTACGATATGTTTCATGTACGATATGTTTTGTCTATGATATGTTTGGTGTACGATATGTTATGTCTATATGTTTGGTGTACGATATGTTTGGTGTACGATATGTTTTGTCTATGATATGTTTGGTGTACGATATGTTATGTCTATATGTTTGGTGTACGATATGTTTGGTGTACGATATGTTATGTCTATGATATGTTTGGTGTACGATTTGTTATGTCTATGATATGTTTGGTGTACGATATGTTTGGTGTACGATATGTTATGTCTACGATATGTTTTGTGTACGATGTTTTGTTTACAATATGTTTGGTCTACAATACATTTTGCCTATGATATGTTTTGTCTATGTATGTTATGTCTACAATATGTTTGATGTACTATGTTTTGTCTATGAATTGTGACTCTCCTCTGGTGTGAACACACCTTTAAAATGAAACAAAAATGAAATTCAACAACATATATGTTACCAGTATAGGTAACAAGAACAAGAACAGGAAGAAACCATCAAAAATGGAGAAACCAGTGAAAGAAGTTTGATGTATCAATGTCGAACAATTTGGGAAAAGCATAATGAGATCAGGAAATATAAAAAAAAAACTGGGGGCAGAGAATCTAAAACATGAGATTAATGAGACTGAACACATCGTTCCTGCTGTTTGAAAACATCAGATAATTATGAAACACGGAGCCACAAATACGCTCAGGAGACAAAACCAGCCGCAGACTAAATTTAGCTGAATATTATAATCCGGATGTTTCCACCTTTTTTTTTCTTCAAAATGTCAAACATTCAAAGTTTTTTGGTAGAAGAAGTGAGTCCTGTGTGCAAGAATCCCCAGTTGCATTCCAGGGATTAATAAACAGTAATGTGAGGGTCATGGATCATCTAAACTGGGTCGGTCTGGTTGGAAAAAAGGAGATTTAGAAATTTTGTGGGAAATAAATTCCGGCAAGAAAACACAGTCTAGTCCACCCGAGACGGCAGCCTTTGATATGATTTACTCCATGAGAAAGAGATCACAGTGCTGGAAAGGTGGGGCCGAAATGATCCTAATAATATTTTTATTGATCATTTAGCGGCGCGGGCCAAGCTCGGCGATAGACCTGCGGCTTCTTGATCCGACTTCCAAGGGTTCGATATTAAAAGATTTTCCGCCTTGATCCCGAAACGGCCGACATCTGTGAAATGAATAGGGTTAATATCTGTCGTATCTGTAAGACGGACGAAGAAAAAAAAAAACAATAAAATGATGTTGCAGATACGGCGCTTTGGGATGAAATCAAACGAGCGATACGTCTTTAAGTGGAGCCAGCGACATCGTCGTTAAGGCTTTTATATCTCACGCGAGGTCCGGGGCCATCGTTTGTGGCAGCTTCCAGGGTTTTGATATAAAAGACGAGGAAACCGGAGCCACCACATCTGCTCGAGACATAGAGATTCAACAGATTCTTTTCCATATTCAAGCACTCGGAGTCTCATCCAGAGACGTTACGGGGGAATTGTAGGAAAAACCTCCGGGTCCGGGGCGCCTGGATGATGGAGGAGGACACAGGAATCACACCTCCGACCTCGCCGCTGTGGGAAATATTAGGATACGATAACGTCTTATTTCAGATCAAGATCGGCTACGCATCGCTGCCTCGGCTCTGATGCTCGTCCAGGTAAGGCGGCAGATTTCTTTGGTTGCCGGTTGAAAGACTCAGCAGGTGGCGGATGATTATGTAACGGCTACGGGAAAGTAATAAAACGGTCTCATCCGGTAGCATTTTGTGTGAAGATTCTTCGCTAACGTAGCAGGAATATTATAGATGCACTTTCTTGGCTTTCATAAAACAATTTTAAGAGTAGAGAACTGTAATGAACATGTAATCCCGTTTTAAGAAGGCCTTTAGTTGTTATTGCACACAGGGGTAGATCATCGTTTGATCCGGTTTGAGTTTTTTATGGACATGTTTTCAAGGTGCAGTAGAGGGGGGAGGAAAGACTTCTGTTTCGGGACCTCAGAATTGCGTTTCTGCTAATTTGCAGATGATGTGGTTCTGTTGGCTCCTGAAGGACAAATCATAAATCGGACAAAACCTGGGTTTGATCAATAATCTGTAAACCTTGCATTGTGGAAATGAGTGTAATGCTTCTTTACATCAAAGGCAAACATGACGAATGAATTTGTTACTTTCTTGACAACGTAAAACAAAATTCACCAAAGAAACGCGTAGATATACATTTAAATAAATGTAATAATTACTCTTAAGTAGTCACTTAACTGTCACTAAACTTATCGTACCCACATAACACTTCTGATGTTATTTTAAACTAACCGTTGAATGAGTCATGTGACTTCCGTACGTACGCAACACCATTTCCATAGTTATTTTAACCAAAACCACAATCTTTATTCTTCTTTCCCTGAAGAAGTATTGCTGCCTTAACCTAATGAAGTACATTCCAGGTAGGCCTGACATTTATTTTGAAAAGACTCCATGTAAGTAACAAGGGGAAATCAATGCGTTGCTGGGCGTTCAGAACAAAAAAAATGATCAACAATCACAATATCATATCAACTGTCATTATTTCGATTTCAGCGCTCAACAAAGTATTCAGGACTTTTCCTAACGTTCTTCCCCGAGTGCTTCTTTTCAAATCCACCTGCAAGCCGTCAACCACCGAACCCAACCGAGTGTGAACGGTAGCGAACTGTTTCCGGCAGCGTAAATCAAGCAAACTAGCTAACTAGAGCTAAAAAAAAAAAAAAACAGCAGTAGGAGAGAGCGGAAACAGAACTATAAAATGTTAAAATAATTAAAAAAAAACACAGGTATGATCCTTTAACCTCGCCTCCAACCGGCTCCCCGTTATTTCTGGAGCCCAGAGGAAGCAACAGAGTGATTTTCCATGGCATTGCACGGCGGCGGCGGCGGCGGCCACTGGATTTGGCCCGCGGGTCTGCTCTGTGATGGTTAAAGCCATGGGAACAGAACTGTAAAACACTGGCCTGGACACACTACTGACAACACACACCGCTATTAAAAAAAAAGACCTTACAGGTATGTGTGTGTGTCGAGACAGAATATAAAGGAAATGAAAGAGCCTAGAGGTGGAAATATATAGAAGAGACAGATTAAGAAAGTGTGTGTTGGTGCGTGTGTGGCTGTAAAAAAAAAACCCATATACAAGGTGCCAACTGCTGTGACCTTTGACCTGTGTTGAATGTTGCTGTATGCTGGAATGTGTATTAGCGGGGATTTGGTGTTCCGGTGCCCCCGAGGGTGTGTGTGTGTGTGTGTGTGTGTGTGTGTGTGTGTGTGTGTGACCTCAGACATGTGTTCGTGTTAACTGGCACCATTAAGCCTTGAGGGGATCATTAGTGGGCTCTGGGAGCTGCCTTTACTGTACGTGGTAGGGGACCTTTTTTTTTAATGCATACAAAAAAACGCACATGAATCGACTTAAAACGCACTTGCAAAAAAACACACAAGTTTGCTTCGCTTTGTCCGCATGAAAACGTCAACGCTAAATGCCTGAAATATAAACGCACACAAACACACACTCTCACACACACACTAATGGACGTGCAGGCTGAGTGTTTCACCATGTTAAGTCGATTTACAGTAAGAGTCCACATTTAACAACCGTAAGAAGCCATAAACATGCTACAACGACGATTGTTCACTTTTATACCGTCGGCGCTGCTACCTGATTGGGCCAACGCAAACCGCAGTCTGGCGAGCCGAGCACCGCTCTCCGATACAGAAACACAGTTATTATCTGGCGGAGGACCATGCTCAGTCTGGTGTACGTGAATACTACCTTGCATACTACCTTATATTACCTTGTATACTACCTTATATTACCTTGCATGCTACCTTATACTACCTTGCATACTACGTTATATTACCTTGCATACCTTGCATGCTATCTTATATTACCTTCCATATTACCTTATATTACCTTGCATACTACCTACTACCTTATATTACCTTGCATGCTACCTTATACTACCTTGTATACTACCTTATATTACCTTGCATGCTACCTTATACTACCTTGCATACTACGTTATATTACCTTGCATACCTTGCATGCTATCTTATATTACCTTCCATATTACCTTATATTACCTTGCATACTACCTACTACCTTATATTAC
Organism: Chelidonichthys spinosus; assembly: GCA_029853015.1. NCBI lineage: Eukaryota > Metazoa > Chordata > Actinopteri > Perciformes > Triglidae > Chelidonichthys > Chelidonichthys spinosus. Next base: position 15,142,068 of record CM056843.1, on the reverse strand, counting down.
CTTGCATGCTACCTTATACTACCTTGTATACTATCTTATATTACCTTGCATGCTACCTTATACTACCTTGCATACTACGTTATATTACCTTGCATGCTATCTTATATTACCTTCCATATTACCTTATATTACCTTGCATACTACCTACTACCTTATATTACCTTGCATGCTACCTTATACTACCTTGTATACTACCTTATATTACCTTGCATGCTACCTTATACTACCTTGCATACTACGTTATATTACCTTGCATGCTATCTTATATTACCTTCCATATTACCTTATATTACCTTGCATACTACCTACTACCTTATATTACCTTGCATGCTACCTTATACTACCTTGTATACTACCTTATATTACCTTGCATGCTACCTTATACTACCTTGCATACTACGTTATATTACCTTGCATACCTTACATTACCTTAAGTAAACACGGCCAGAAAGGGTTGTCCCTTTCGAGGGTGTTCGGGTCCGATTTTTATGAGGGAGGGGAGGAAAAAGTCCTGATTGGGGACTTTTTTTTTGCAGATGATGTGGTTCTGTTGGCTCGAGACCTTCAGAAAGTACTGGGGCCGTTTGCATGGTTGGACAAGGCTGGATAACGGTGGGCTGGACCCTCCGGGTCTGGAACGATTTGCTGGGGGGAGTTCAAGTATCCGGAGTCTGGTTGACCAGCGATGGTAAGATGACCATCATCATTGGTCTTGAGCTTTGTGTTCCGAAAGAATGACATTGGGGATACAAGCGGGCGCCTTCACGTGAAAATGAGGTTCAGGAAAGTGATCCGGGAAGTTTTTGGGTGTGTCCGATTGGTAAGAGATCCCGGGATAGACTCATTACACCCTGGAGAGATTCTAAATCTGGTCTGGGAACGCCAAGAAGAGCTAAAAGGACATCTGGAATACCCTACAAAGCTTGTTGTCCCTGCAACCCCGGGTAAGAGGAAGAAAATGGATGGCCCCCCGCCTCCTGAGTAAAAGTCTATTACATCGTAATCAAAATGCCAAGAGCCGCTGCCCCAAAGCGTCGGCATTCGACAACCTGGGAGGAAGTTGAAAGGCAGGTTGAGGTTTAAGTCGGATCTTTTGACACTTTGATCGCAACTTTATAACAGAAGAGACTTTGTTGTTTCTGGACTTGTTTGGAAGATTCTAGGAAGAAAGATCAACGAGCCAGGAGGCGACGGGATGGACTGAGGATGAGCGTTGTGAGAGACAGAGGTGCATGATGGGAGGTGGGGGGTAAACACGCTTCCAAACAGAGCCTCCTTTTGGGCATTTTAAGTGGTTCCCTTTGTCCTCCTTCATGGTCCCCTTCCCTCCTTTCCGTCGGCCTTTTAACAGTAACCAGAGAGGCCAAGAACAACGCTGGGAGAAAGAGAGAGAGATAGAGCGAGATAGGGGGAGACACAGGGGAGAGAGGGGGGGGGGCTTAAAGAGGGGTGGTTAGGAGATTAAAACCGTCTCCTTTCTGTAAGAGAATCCCGTCTTTTTGCTCCTCTTCTTTCTCAGATAAGGGAAAGAGCAGTTTTATCTCTTGATGCTCAATTGAGGCTGGAGACCGAGTGTGTGTGTGTGTGTGTGTGTTTCTCAGACCCCTGACGCCTATCATCCCGTCTTCTTCTGCTCTGTTTTCCGCCCGTCCATTCATTCATTTAGTTTCACAAGACCGAGGTCAGTCCGGCTCTTTTTGCATCGACGCACACACACACACACACACACACACAGGTGTGTGTATGGGAAACAGACTCCGGGTTCAGAGGAAGGTTGAACCGCCTGATGCAACCCGGTCAACAGCAAGCGAAGAAGAAAGTCGGAGGAAAAAAAAACAAGAGAATAGGATGACGTGGAGAAAACATTGTGGGGAAAAAAGGAAAGGTCTAAAAGTGTGAATTCGCCGGGCTGTGCTCATCCCCGAGCGAGCAGCGGAGAATCTGAAGACGTGTGAACTTTCCTCCCTCTGATTCCCATATTTCATTTAGTCTGTTGTGCGTTTTCCAAACGGTTTTCTGGCCTCGACTCGGCTTCTTTCACTTCATCCGTCCTCCTGAGCCGCCGGTTTCCTCCTCCATTTGTTTTCATCCCGATATTTTATTCCTTGTGTGGTTTGCCGTCTTCTTTTTACTGATACATGCATTAATCATCCGCCGTTAATAATTTCATACTTATCTTCTTTTTTTATAATCATGAATAAATGTACGATTTATCATTAGGGGTTATTACTACTCCATTTATTTTACTTTCTTCTGTTTTTCAAGGCTTTTTCAATTCAGTTTAAGACTATGTGGGGAACCAGAGACTGTCTGTGGTCCCCCAGAGGTCTAGATAGTAGACCACA
>CM056843.1:15097223-15129723 GCA_029853015.1 Chelidonichthys spinosus | reverse complement strand
GTCTTATTAAGAAGTTAAGTGATTTCAGGATGTTTTTTACCGTTTTAAGGCTTTTAAGCATAATTTAGATGATAATCACGATAATATCGTGACGTGACGTTGACCAGACGCACAGAAACAGACATCCATCCTTGGCGTTTCCATGACAACCCTCCCCTCATCCTCCTCCAATTGGTACTAGACCCCCCCCCCTCTCTTGTTGGAGGTTACCAAGGTAACCGGTGAGGTCAGGATGGTGTCATAGTTGACTGACCGCGCAGCCTGATGGTGTGTGTGTGTGTGTGTGTGTGGGGATGTTCACACACAGAAGCTCCTTTATGCTGCTCACAGAATTGGACACACACTCACACACACACTCACACACACACACAGTCAACCTGGTTCCCATTGCCTTGGGTGGGGATGGAGACCGCCAGCTGGACGTCACCCAAGTGAAACACTGAAAGAGACATGTACTGTATGTAAGTGTGTGTGTGTGTGTGTGTGTGTGTGTGTGTGTGTGTGTGTGTTACAGGAAAGCCACGGAATAGTTAAACGGTAGCGGAGACCGAAGCTGAACAATTAAACCTGCTATCGCTCCCGAGTCAGCTCTTTTAATTTATTTTATTTATTTATTTATTTTATTTGCTTGTTTCAACGTGGGTTTTTTTTCTCCGATGCTTTATGTAAAGCAGAATTGCCTTGTTGTTGAAAGGTAATATAGAAATAAAACTGCCTTGCCTTCACCAGCGACGATATAACCATGGAAACCGGACGCGGCCAGGAAGTCCACATCTGCGGTGGGACTGACCCGCCGTTCTGGTACCGTGTAGACCAGTTTCTCACGTGTCCTGTGGTCGTGGAGGTTCGTATTTATCTTCCACCTCCACGCCGAGTCTGGAAATACAACGGAGAAACAGAGAGAGAGAGAGAGAGAGAGAGAGAGAGAGAGACAGCTGCAGAGGATGGATTTGGAAAATGGCCGGGTCAGAGAGAGGTCGTGAAAATAAATAGGAGAAACCGTCCGTGTGAGCCGAGCCGATGGACCGATGAAGAACGGAACCATAACAGAGTTCAAGTCCAGTTTACAGCTTCCTCACACCTTCTCCAAACTCAAGCACTTTTCAAACCTTGAAAAAAGGATTTCCAGCACCCGTACCGACCCTGTCGTCATTATTATGGGATCGATACAATCAGGATACGCCACCATTCTTTGCTTTAAGTGAAATAACATTGAATCTAAAAAGTATTAAGATACTTGTAGTAAACCAGCCGATGTGTCTTTTTTATTTGTGGTGCTTTAAGAGAGTGGAAGATGTCGGGATCATCCAGAGGACGAGCAGAGATGGAGAGGAAGAAGAGGGTGAGGAGAGAGTGATGAAATGGTGTGCAACCATCGGACCGTCCCGGCAGAAACACTCCGCTGCATGCCAAGGTGTGTGTGTGTGTGTGTGTGTGTGTGTGAGGATGCTCCAGGCTCACATATGTAACCAATCGTCTCCCAGCGAAGCTCCGATGGACTCCAGCACATTATATTAACATGAAGATAAATGGACCAATTATAAAGGCTTCACAACACACTAACAGGCAGCTACTTGTCTTCAGTGTGTGTGTGTGTGTGTGTGTGTGTGTGTGTGTGTGTGTGTGTGTGTGCCATGCACATCTGTGGATGTTTATCACATCATTGCAGAGAGAGAGACAGAGACACAGAGAGAGAGACGGGGAAATGAAGATGGAGAGAGGGAGTTAATGAGAGCGATTGTGTTCTCTCAGCCGAGCATGTCGTCGTGGCGACCGCGTTGGACTCATCTTCAGAAAACAAGACGTAAAAAACACACAAGCAACCAAAAGGTGAAACGGGAACACTCCGAGAGTGAAGCCCATGCTGAAGTGCCTCAAAGCTACATTTCTCTCTGCTGGCCACCAGGAGGCGACCTAGCAAAGCATGCTCTACGATAGTAGACCACATGAGTCCAGAGACCAGACTATGTGGAGGAACCAGAGACTGTCTGTGGTCCCCCAGAGGTCTAGATAGTAGACCACATGAGTCCAGAGAGCAGACCAGACTATGTGGAGGAACCAGAGACTGTATGTGGTCCCCCAGAGGTCTAGATAGTAGACCACATTAGTCCAGAGACCAGACTATGTGGAGGAACCAGAGACTGTCTGTGGTCCCCCAGAGGTCTACATAGTAGCCCACATTAGTCCAGAGACCAGACCAGACTAGGTGGAGGAACCAGAGACTGTCTGTGGTCCCCCAGAGGTCTACATAGTAGCCCACATGAGTCCAGAGAGCAGACCAGACTATGTAGAGGAACCAGAGACTGTCTGTGGTCCCCCAGAGGTCTAGATAGTAGCCCACATTAGTCCAGAGACCAGACTATGTGGAGGAACCAGAGACTGTCTGTGGTCCAAACAACAAGGTCTCTGCTGTATTCATGTCTAGATGACCTTATATGGAGTGTTGATGGAGCAGCTACAATGTTAGCGTAGCCTAGCACCATCAACCAGACTCCATTCAGAAAACCAGCGTTTTAACAGGAGTTATCTTGTGGTCTTGCAGACAGACCTAACAAAGCATGACTCAGCACTTTTTACTGATCACCATCATGATGGAGTTATTTCAGCATCCTTTCCATCTGGTTATTGATATTAAATCACAGATACTTTATTCTGTGATAAACCAGCCCACTGTGTCTGTCTGGGAAATGCTTTTATAAAATTCCCTGATATCCTTCCATTAATTTGGCTTGGATTTACTGTCTTGTGCTTGGATCTACTGCTTCTTTGTGCGAACACAAGATGATAAATAAATGTTGCCGACTGTGTTGCTGCTTCAGCTTTTTTCCGTCCTTCCAACCAGACTCGTGGCTTCGTCTTTCAGCCTCGTCTGGTTTGTTGTTTCTGCTCAACATAGCAGAACAACAACTTGAGTCGGATGGATGGATGGATGGATGGATGGATGGATGGAGGGATGGATGTGGCTGACGGAGACACAGAGCTCCTGCAGCCTTTACATCTGTCTGCGTGGGCTAAAGACCCAAAAAAAAGATGAAGAGAAAAGCAAAAAAACACCAAAAACCAACTCAAAAGAGAGTTTTTTCTCTCTGGCTTTCAAAATAAGAGCTGTGACGTCTTACTGAGGCTGTAAAGATGGAGAGGAGACACAACTGTGGTTTTTGGGGTGACGCTATGTGTGTGTGTTCGTGTGTGTGTGTGTGAGTTCAAACACACTCCACTCTTTGTAATTACAACACGATTGCATTTAATCGTTAGATAAAACATCGGACAGAAAATCAGAACCAGAAGTGTGGTACTTAGCGGAGATTTCCCTTCAAGTCATCAGTCGCCAACATGCTGAACGAGGACTCTAACTCGCGACCTGCTGGAGGGTTTGGATCCAAACATTTGGAGGAAATATGGGGCAGTCGGATTAAAACAAACACGAGACAGAGGGCCACATGAAAAGCTGCTGTTTGCAATAAAAAAAATAAATAAAGTAAATAACAACCGAAAATCCTGATTTTGAACCTTTGTCCCCTTTAAAGACGTGGGAACGGGGACGGGGATCGAACATGCATATATGTGTGTGTGTGTGTGTGTGACTATGTGTGTAACTTTGTGTGTATGTGTGTGTCTCAATAATACGATGGTACGGACAGTGTTTGAAGGCAACACGAGCAACCGAACCTTCCTGGTCTCGATCCTTACTTAGATGTTGATTTTAGCGACCCTGGTGGACAAACGCGGTACTGTCTCTTTATAAAATCTAGATAAGAAGACTTCCAGGCGTTTATCAGGCAGAGTCTGTGATTCTAATCCAAAAACAATCTTTTTGTCAAATTGAGCAGATATGTGTGTGTCTGTGTGTGTGTGTGTGTGTGTGTGTGTGTGTGTGTGGGTGTTTGTGTGTGTGCTCTGAATACAGAAATCTGGAGTTCATACACAGCCCTGGCTCTGTAAACGGGGGAACAAACAACGTGGATTGGACGGGGCCACTGGGGCCGCAGCGAAATCTCTTTGTTTCTACCGTTCAAAGCAGCGACTGAGGTTTGTCGGGTGAAGCTCTGAGAGTCTTAGTACAGCCAAGAGACGCCTTTGGGGCGGCACGCCGGCGAGCGAGGAAGACCGCAGCGAAAATGTTTTTTAAAAAGGCCAAACGTCAACAAATATGGATTCAAGCACAATTGCTTCATTGGATTAAAACATGTGGTGGATTTGGAAACGATTCAATCTTTCAAACTTTTTTTTTTATACATTTGGAGTTTTTGGATTTAGACGCCGACAATGTGTGTCTGTTTTATAAAATAATATCTTATGGATTTATAAGAGAGAAAATTACACAAAATTCAGATGTTTGGGTTCTCAGCCCAAACAAATTTGCATATACGTGTGTGGATATATTTGTATGTTTGCATATATGTGTGTGTGATTTTAGCGTGGGAACACTGCAGGTTTCGGAACAACGAGCTAGCTCTGAATACCATATCTTATGGATTTATTATGGAGAGAAAATTACACAAAATGACGGCCTTCAGATATTTTTGGGGCGGTTCTCAATTCTAAATTTGCATATAAGCGCGTGTGTGATTTCAGCTTGGAAACGCTCCCGATTTCGTAAAAATAATAGCTAGCTCTGAATTCGTCATTTGATTGAACTCATCTGCTGCTTCTGATAACGTCAATAACAAGAATAACGTGATCACTTTAAAGTAAGAAAGTCTGTGAACTCATCAGAGGTCATACACATGAGAAAAGGTCGTGGAGGTCACGGATGTTAAAATAAATAACTGAGGCTCGTTGAGCAGCGTGACCTCGCCTGAAGGATTCAGTAAGTATGGTCCTTTATGAAATCTGCCCGTACTCCCCCATAAAAACATCCAGACGCTAAACGCAGGAAATTTAAAAAAGACGAAGAGGGCAAAAGGACAGCGGCGACTGTGTGTACAAATACAGGAAATACAGGAAATACCGGCTTTCTGCTACAAGTGCTGTTCCTGCATAAAACATGAAGCATCGGCGTCCCCACGCATGACAACGAGGGAACGGCAACCTCCACGAAAGCAACGACAGCAAACCTCATCAACAAGAGAAAACACGTTAAACAAGCTTGAGGAAGGTTCTCTACGTTCTGTGAATAATTCAGAGGTGTCTTCTGCACCGGACGTTTTCTTTTTGTGTAATTTCCACATATAAAGACGCAGGATTTCCGATCCGAGATGCTACGTGAAGCAAGATACGGCATTTTGAATGTATTAGCATGATGTAGTCGATATAAAAGAGAAATGAACAGATTGAAAAGTGTGAAACACGTGGGACAAAACCATGTTGACGTTCTGAGGTCGAAGAATGATTACGAGGAAGCCTCGCCGCGTTCTCTCCCGTTAATGATGCAACAAAAAGGCCATAAAAGCTAATCCTGGTGAAAAGAGCAGCGACATCAGGAACGGGCCTAAAACAACAGCGATGTGTTCTGCCCCGGGTTTGGAATTCTGTCCACATGTTCCCATTTGATCCCTGTTATTGCAGTCGCTGAAACACAAATCCCAGCGACATTCCCACAACCACATGACTGGGATCGCCTCGGGCTCGGGTGGGGGGTTGCCAAGTCGCATGCATGCATTAGTGTACGCCTGTGTGTTCCTGCTCGGGGTTGGTTCTGTACGATTCGGAGGCGGTGATGCAGCCTCCTGGAGGAGGTGAGGCCAGTGGACGAGCAGCAGTAGTGAACCTCCTGGATGAGCTGAGTCCGTTATACTGCAACCGTGACGACAGTAGGTCAAACTGGTTGTAAAAAAAGTGAAAAAAGACGATATTGAAGTGCCCTAAACTGCTGGCCACCAGGGGGCGACTCCTCTCTGGTTGTATAGAAGTCTATGAGAAAATGGTCCTACTTCTTTCTGCTGGCCACCAGGGGGCGACTCCTCTCTGGTTGTATAGAAATCTATGAGAAAATGGTCCTACTTCTCTCTGCTGGCCACCAGGGGGCAACTCCTCTCTGGTTGTATAGAAGTCTATGAGAAAATGGTCCTACTTCTCTCTGCTGGCCACCAGGGGGCGACTCCTCTCTGGTTGTATAGAAGTCTATGAGAAAATGGTCCTACTTCTCTCTGCTGGCCACCAGGGGGCGACTCCTCTCTGGTTGTATAGAAGTCTATGAGAAAATGGTCCTACTTCTCTCTGCTGGCCACCAGGGGGCGACTCCTCTCTGGTTGTATAGAAGTCTATGAGGAAATGGTCCTACTTCTCTCTTGATGTATTATCTCAGTAAACATTGTAAACATGAGTTTATGGTCTCAATCTCTAGTTTGAGTCTTCTTCAATAGCCTGATGGTTGCAGGTCTCTCCGGGTCAAAACCAAGTCAGGTCTCGAGCCAAAGTGAGGAACTTGAATCAAGTGAAGGCCGGAGCAAAAGCCAACACACAAACCCCCGGATCAGGACACGGTCTACCAGGACCCTTCTGGGTGAGAGTGTGTGTGTGGACTCAGCCAGCCGTTTTGCGTAGGCTGTGGTCATATCCCATTCCAGTTTACAGTACAGGCTGTGACGCAGATCGTAGCTGTGTGTGTGTGTGTGTGTCTGTGTGTGTGTACTAGCATGAACTTCCTGTGTGTTTTTTTAAAAACATGTACCGTGCCCACCCAGGTCACCACATTCAAGCTCCGTCTGATGAATTGAGTTGAAGTGAGAAGTCTCAGCCACAGACACACACACAAACACACACACACACACTACTTATTAAAAAAATAATGACCAATAATCTGCTGTTATTGATCTGCATAACTCTGGCACCCCAAGACGAGTTCAAAGTCAAGTTCTTAATCAAGGCCTATAATCCCAAGTCAAGTAGCTTCTACTAAATGAGATAATACATCAAGAGAGAAGTAGGACCATTTTCTCATAGACTTCTATACAATCGGAGAGGAGTCGGCCCCTGGTGGCCAGCAGAGAGAATGACAGATTTAAGGCCCTCCCTCCCTCCCCAGCAGTATCACACTGCTGTACGCTCCAAACACGAAGGCGTCCGGCCATAAGAAGGAACGCGGCCCTCGGCGTGAACCCGTCTTCCTCGCCGCCACACACCCGTTTTACAGCCCCTCAACACAAACGCACACTTTGCTTCACACGTGTTGCTGTAATAATTTGAGGGCGAATAAAAGGCTTTTTTATTGAGGTTTAATGATGTGTTCACTCCGAGCGGCTCTCTATTAGTGACACAGAACAGAAGGGGGGGGGGGTATGTACGGGTGACTCGGTGACTCACGCCGAGGTGCACATGTGACGGCGAGCCGCTGACCCCCGCCTGACAGTCTGCCGATATACGAGTGGGAAATCGCCGTGTCTCCTGTTAACATGGAGTCCACATCCTCCCCTCTGACGTTCACACCCTCTCCGAGTGTTCGGGGGAAGAACATGTGTGCAAAAAGGCTCTCGGGGCGTATTAAACGGGACGGGAGCCCCGAGGAGACGCCCACGGGTGCCGTGACAACACTAATTAGCCTCTAACGCCAGAATATCGTCCACCATCGCAGGAAGGACATCTGGCGCCATCATGGAGGCCGGAGCGCAGTGTTGGGTTAAATCTCTGGCGGTTAATAGCGATCTATTATCCCAGAGACCAAGGCCGCAACTTTAAGGGCATATTCAGAGCTAGCTCGTTGTAACAAAACCCACTAGACCGGTTACTTTGAGTGTTCCTGAACACAACAATCGCCCTCTGGAAACAAACCTACCAGACCGAGACCTCCTTGGAGCGCTTCGTCTGGGATGAGAATGGAACCAACCAACAAACCGATACGACCACTGCCCTACCCTGAACTGTCGCAAAAATATTAACAAGTTGTCCGGTAAGTACGTCTCCAGAACGCGCCTCCAGGAGATCGTCTTACGGATCACAACAATCCCTCTCTGGAAAACATCCAACCAACCAATCAGACTGAAAACTCCTAGACCTCCACGGAGCGTTTTCTCTGAGGTGAGACTGCAACCGACCCACAAAACCGATACTAACGTTGACGTACCCTGAACTGTTGCAATAACAGTAAGTACGTCATCGTACGCCCTCAGAACACGTACTCTACTGACGGAGGGGTCTTTAGTCAACAGATCATCTTAGACGTAGCTTTGATTCCCGATCAAATCTAACGTGTTGTCGGTATACCGAACACGGTTATACCAACCAGAGAAGAGCAACAAAAGCTAGCTTTGTTTATAACCGAAAAAGCAACAATGTAACCAGGGGCGACTACTCTGAATTAAAACGTCCCACAATATTGTGACCAATCACAAAACAGTTTGCAAGCTTTGGAAGGAAGGAAGGTAGGAAGGAAGTAAGGAAGGAAGGATGGATGAATACTTTATTGATCCCGAAGGAAATTCAAGATGTGTAGTCTGAAAGTAATTCTTATCCACTTCAAATATGTTGGAATATTTTAAGATAATAATACATTTTATTCCTTTTCATGGTACTCAAAGTTAAAAGAGACAGAAAGCATCTAAAAAGGTGAGAAAATCAGCTTGATACATCATTAAGAGTTCAAAGTAATTCATCAGCTGAACTCAGGCAACATGGAACTTTTTCCCAGAAGTGAATTCTGACTCATTACGTTCCTTGTAAAGTGTTTCAGGTACTAATTTGTCTTCTTTTTACTCGTTTACAGGCATTTCCCCGGTGCTAACGTGTCCGTCCTGTTAAGAGAGGTCGACCATCTTTTGGGGGGGTCAAAGAGCCGCTGTGTTGTTTACTTTAAGGTGCCTGGGAAAAGACCCTGAGGTTCAGGAGCAGTTCACAGGAACCCTCGTAAGAGCAGCCGAGGGGCCCGTAAGGTATTTATAACATGCTACCATCGAGCCCCCCCACTGCCAAAACAAATCATTAGCATCTTGCAAAAACCCTTATATGACTCTGAAGAGGCAATTTTTGAGGAAATGAGAAAACCTGGCTCGTTTTCTCGTCGATGCCCGCTGCATTTTTGACATTGCAGAAGGTGCCGCCGAAGGTCAGGCCTCGACCCGGAGTCCTCACTACGGTTTACAGGGTTCATACACCTTTCAGGCAGTTTTCAAGCACTTCAAGGTGCATTCCCATGCTTTTCCAGCACCTTCCAGCTGTGGTAAACTACTTTGAGCACCAACCCTGGGTTTAAGTCCCATTTTGGTCCTGATTTTAAATATTCTGATTGAACGTGTCTTGAGAAGAGGCCTCATCACGACTACTTTAACGATGCCGGCGTAATCATGTTGTTATTTTGATATTTCTTGCTTTCTGATTACATTACGGGCTTCACTGCACTTGTTTTTATTACATTACCGGCCCCCGCCACGGGAAACAATCAACTTAAAGGGCTCCAAAAGGGTCAACCGGAGGGTGGCGTGTTATTGACCACTGCAGGGATTGAACCCGAGACCTCGCAGATACAAGCTTCCAAAACCGCCATGGCTGCTCGTGCAGCGGTCCGTCCGGAGGAGGAATAGGTTTTTTTTGTTTTTGGTGAAAGGAGGGCCTTTGTGTTGCGTTTGAGGGGCCTGGGAAATCGTGGTTTTTAAATGGCGCCCGGGGGCTCGTTAGTTCGGACCCTTGATGGGCTCGCGGGGAGTTCACGGCTTGGTGCAGGGGCGTTGTGATGTCACGGCGAGGCCGGGTGTTACGGGGCACGCGGAGGTCAGGAGCGAGGACGCACCTCTGGACCCGACGGGGGAGGAGTTACGCTTTCTTCTTGGCGTCCGACCGCATCCCTCGCCCTCCGCTTCACATCCAGCTCTCTCTCTCTTCGTGTTCTCATCAAAGAAAACGGCTTCAACCTCGTTAGTTCATATTCTGATTCACTTCCACATTTATTTAATCTCCTCACCACCCTCTCCTCATCACCCTCCCCTCTCCTCACCACCCTCTCTTCTCCTCACCACCCTCCCCTCTCCTCACCACCCACTCCTAACCACCCTCCCCTCTCCTCACCACCCACTCCTCATCACCCTCCCCTCTCCTCATCACCCTCCCCTCTCCACCCTCTCCTCATCACCCTCTCATCTCCTCACCACCCTCTCCTCTCCTCATCACCCTCTCCTCTCCTCACCACCCTCTCCTCATCACCCTCTCCTCACCACCCACTCCTCATCACCCTCCCCTCTCCTCACCACCCTCCCCTCTCCTCATCACCCTCTCCTCTCCGCGGGGCAACATAACAGCCCCCCCTCCCCCCCTTGTTTCCATGGAGACCCCAACAAGCTCGTTAAAATACTCCCACAACCGTTCATCCTTCTCCAACTGTTGCTTCTCTTCCTTGTTTCTCCCTATTTTCTTCTCCTCCTTCCTTCTTCATCACTCTCCTCCTCCTCCCCTCGTCTCCTCCTCCTCCTCCCCTCTTCATCACTCTCCTCCCCCTCCCCTGTTCATTGTTATCCTCCCTTCCTCCTTGCTTGTCTCCTCCTCCTCCCCTCTTGCCTCCTCCTCCCCTCTTCTCCCCCTCCTCTTCATCACTCTTCTCCTCCTCCCCTCTTGTCTACTCCTCCTCATCACCCTCCCCTCTTGCCTCCTCCTCCCCTCTTCATCACTATCCTCTTCCTCCCTTCTTCATCACTCTTCTCCTCCTCCCTTCTTGTCTCCTCCTCCTCCCCTCTTCTTCTCCTCCTCTTCATCACTCTTCTCCTCCTCCCCTGTCTCCTCCTCCTCCCATCTTGCCGCCTCCTCCTCCTCCCCTCTTCATCTCTTTCCTCTTCCTCCCTTCTTCATCACTCTCCTCATCCTCCCCTCTTCATCACTCTTCTCCTCCTCCCCTCTTGCCTCCTCCTCCTCCCTTCTCCTCCTCTTCATCACTCTTCTCCTCCTCCCCTCTTCTCCTCCTCCTCTTCATCACTCTTCTCCTCCTCTTGTCTCCTCCTCCTCCCCTTCATCACTCTTCTCCTCCTCCTCTTCATCACTCTTCTCCTCCTCCTCTTCATCACTCTTCTCCTTTTCCCCTCTTCTCCTCCTCTTCATCACTCTTCTCCTCCTCCCCTCTTCTCCTCCTCCTCTTCATCACTCTTCTCCTCCTCTTGTCTCCTCCTCCTCCCCTTCATCACTCTTCTCCTCCTCTTCATCACTCTTCTCCTCCTCCTCTTCATCACTCTTCTCTTGTCTCCTCCTCCTCCCCTCTCCTCCTCCTCGCCGCTGTCCTTTTCACCTCCTCCATCCTGAAGGTGAAGTGTGTGAGAGGAGAAATGACGTTCTTGCACTTTCCTTTTCTCATTTCCTTCCACATTCTTTCCCCCGCTTCATTTCTCCTCCTTGTCTCCTCCTTTTCTCCTCCTCCCTGTCTCGGGATGAAGAGTGCACCGAGGTTTCTGCTGAAACTCCTGATGTTTACTGAGCTGCACGTCCGATCAACGCATTTTAATCATGTCAAATTAGAAACGAAGCTACTTCTGTTATCAGGAAAACGCCGTTGTTAGCACTGTTAGCCGCCGGCTTAGCTGGCAAACATGTCGAGAGCCGACATTTAGATTTTCTAAATGAGCCACTTTAATTTAATTAATGATCAATCATCACCGAGTCACTATTCTGCCATATCCACATCTTGCTGTCTTACCTTTCACAATAAAAGCCCAACGCATATAAAATGTAACCATATTTCCCTCTTAGTGTTTCTAATCTTCCTGATGACTTAAACAGACCTGGTGAAATGTGACACACACACACACACACACACACACACACAGAAAGAGAAAGGACTCTGAGGGGCGATCGAGGATCAGAGGCCAAACAAATGCTCGCTCTCTCTCTCTCTCTCGACTTACGTTGACCTTCACCCATTCTCAAACATGACCTTTACATTCGCAACTGCAGACCGACCTTGACCTTTACCCCCCAGAATGATATATATATATATATTTACACACACACACAGTATTGAATACGTGTCTTCCAGATGTGTGTATTTTTGTGTGTGGAAAAGTGTGCCACGAGCGTATTTCTTGCATGTGTGGATGCATACTTTGTGTGTGTGTGTGTGTGTGTGTGTACATCCTTGTACCTCAGCTGGTACCGTTTAGCACGAGAGGTTGTAGTCGGACCCTGTGACTGATCTTTCAACACCTTTACAACACACACACACACACACACACACACACACACACTACAAGGCATTCCTGTGACATGTACATGTTAAGGCCACAGGGTCACACACAGGACTGCTTGTGGGCATTTCATCATTAAAAAAAGGGGCCAGTTTGTTCCCACAAGACGACCTTTGACCCCGACGATCGCAGAATGAAGATCTAGAATCTACAGAAGACAGAAGTTCAACGTTACAGCCAAGTGTTAAAGTCATCTTAGTAGCTAACGAGCATCGGGAGCTGACTTGACTGACGGGGGATTAAACGCTGTAATTACAACACAACGTTAACTCTCGCTGTCCGACGACACGGGGACTCGTTTCCACGGGGACTCGTTTCCACGGACGTCAGAGAGCAAACACGCACAGCACCGCAACCACACACATGTACCAACACACACTCACAACACAACGTGGGGGGGGGCATGTTTGTGGTTAGGGCTGAGGGCTTTTATTCCATCATCATTTGGAAAAGCTGCTCGGGGGGTAAGAAGGAATAATTCCACCGAAACACCAAAACCACAATAAAGAGAGAGAAAGAGAGGGAGGGAGAGAGAGAGAGAGAGAGGTTAAGCAGCACAGACAGAGGTTCTTCCTCTCAGTCAGACTTTGCTGAGATGTTTTCAGTGTAAAGTTCGTCTGCTGGACGGCGTTGAAACCTCCGCCGTGTGTCCTTAATGCATCACAACGAATAAATTACATTCTCTGTCGGGATGAGCGCAGAGAAAAAGTTCAAACGAAGGTGGCGAGAGACGGGCACCTCGCTGACAGACGAGACACGAGTTAATAAAGACGGAAGATACAGAACTGAACTTTGCATTTCTGATGTTTGCCTCCGTTTCTGTTGCGCCTGCTCCTGATTGGTCGATGCGATCAAAGAGAGGTGAGAGGGAGAGACGAAAGGATGAGTGACGCCAAGACAACGAAGCATCTGTCCGCTGCACCTGACCCCCAACACACCTGCAGAAACCCTCTATCAGGTCCACCAGGTCCATCAGGTCTATGACAGACCCCCGTCACATCTGTCAGCGTCGTCTTATTGAGACACCTGGGGGACGGAGATAAGGGGCGGACCACCTGCAGGGAGGCATTAGAGGATGGACAGCACGTATCTGTGTGAGGGGAGCGATCCTGATGAACACGTCGTCATGGAAACGAGCAGACGGAACGTAAAAACAAATAATTTGAATCAAAACGTCGTGTAAAAAACGCCCCTTAGTGGAAAATTAATGAAGGCATCTTTGGCCCGAGGGACTATTTAGGAACCGTTCCTGCCTATTGACCTCTGACCTCAATGTCAAGGTCGCACACCCCGAGATGCAACCATCATGATTAATTTGTATATTTACTGCACATTCCTGCCCCCAGATAACATGAAGCGGTCCCCGGCAGTGAGAGTCCTCTCTGGCGCCACCTATAAATACTGCTGACATTTAAAATTATTAAACAATCTTCTCTAACCGAAAACTGGCCAACTGGAATCTTGTGGGATGCAACTAAAAGCAAAAACCATTCCTTTAACTTTCCAACTATCAATGCAAACTGATTTCTTTTGTATAAAAAAAATAAAAAATAAAATAAAATGCACCGCAAATCCTGAATCAGAAACTCCCAACAACAAAAAAGTTAAATAAAATAAGAAGTTTGTAAATGTTGGTTGTCCCATTCGTTTCCCCTAAAACCCCATGATTTAAAAATGTGAGTGCACATCGTGATGTCCCGTTATTAAATATGACGGCGAGGTAATCCTGGTGATCCATCAGCCCGCCGCGATGCATTCGCTGCCAGTAATTGTACATCGTGGCACCGGGTCGCATCTTCAGGGTGAAAGACGGGAGACGACCAGACCAAAAGAGATTTACTGTCTTTTTATAACTTTCAAACAAACACGCTCGCTATCAAGCCAGACAGATGTGACATCATGGCGGTCTGTGATTCAGCTCGTCACCGGCGGCAACTGCGAGCCCAGCGCATGACCGCAACCTCGTATATCAAGACCCCTGCAGAGTGTGTGTGTGTTTTCTGATGATGAGGGGCTCCATCCATTATTCTGTCCACACACAAGCCTGATGAATATCTCTCTCTGCCTTTGAGTCCATTAATCAGCTTCATTTATCTTTTCCTTAAAAGTCTTACTTCTTTACGTCAGAGGCGTTTTGGTGACCTTTGCTCTGGGGTCAACAGTCGGGACTGCGTAATGTCTCGGACGGTTTTCATTCGTATGAATAAAGTATGAAAGCTCAAGCATCGCCGGCTGGGAGCTAAAGAAGGGGAAGTAATGGGAATGGGTTACATTTGGATGAATATTATTGAACATTTTAATTATAGGGTTATTTGCAGTTACGTTCTGGGGATTTTATTTTGAAAACCTAGTATCTGTCCCTAGTTTCCTGTTAACATACACAAAAAGCTTAATTCTGTGCAGTTTGTAATTGTTTTATTTTTTAAATATCCGTGTCCTGAGTTGCCTTCTAGGGATTTTATTTTGAAAAACATAGTATCTATCCCTAGTTTCCTGTTAACATACAAAAAAATCTTAATTCTGTGCAGCTTTTAATCGTTTTATTTCTTAAAAGACCTCGTCCTGAGTTGCCTTCTAGGGATTTTATTTTGAAAAACCTAGTTTCTCTAATCCTAGTTTCCTGTTAACATACAAATAAAACTTCCTTCTGTGCAGCTTTTAATTGTTTTATTTTTCAAATATCCGTGTCCTGAGTTGCCTTCTAGGGATTTTATTTTGAAAAACCTTGTATCTATCTATTCTTAGTTTCCTGTTAACATACAAACAGCTTAATTCTGTGCAGCTTTTAATTGTTTTATTTTTTAAATGACCTCGTCCTGAGTTGCCCTCTAGGGCTTTTATTCTGAAAACCCGTCCAGTGAATGTGCAGTGTCCTGACGGAGCGGTGGAAATGTGGAAGGAGTTAAGATGACAAGAAGAAAAAAAAAACAGGTGCAAGAACAATAATAAAGGGATGTTTGCACATCGAGGAACATGTGTTGTCCTTCCAGCATTCACACCCGCGACGTGTCCGACTCGCCCCCCGACACGCAGGCAGGGATGAGCTCAGTTAACCGCGTGTTTGATATCTGCAGGGTGAAATGTGCCGGGTCGGGCTGCTTTTTTAAATTAAAAATTGCACACAGATGTTTTTTCGAGCCACCTCGCCGCCTGATTGTTTAGATGATGTCATCGCCCCCCCCCTCCCCCCCAGTGACCTCTGATGAGCTCTAAATTATGCCAACGAGCTCTCGCCGCCTCAAACAGCGCGATCAATAAATATGAAACAGTGAATACACTCAGACGGAGGATCTGACCTTTGCCCCCCCCTGCTTGATGAATCCATTTCTCCGGGTCGTTACTTGCCGCCGCGGCGCCCGAGGTGACGCCATGCTGACTCTTTGACTCAGATGGCGTCACCGGAAATAAAACCGGCAAGACGGATCTTTAAAACACACTTTTTTAGGAGACAGGCTTTTTATTTTGCTTGTTTATGGATCGCATCGCTCAGAATAATGCGCTTTAAAAACATAAAAATATTCACATATTGGCGTAGTAATAAATGTCGGCCGTATTTATATATTTATTGGTCATTACGCTTCGTGACGGCGATGTTGCGTCGGGCTCTTAAGGGCTTAATGGATCCTAACGGTGTGTTCAGGGAGCAGGGATCAGCGTGGAAAAAGGACAACAGATGGATTTTTGCAGATAACTCTTATTTACAGCAACGTATCTGTTAATCAGTGAGCATTGTCCATATCAACTAAATACTATTTTCAGTGCTGGGATAAAATCACAAGAAGTTGAATCCTGTCATGTATGTGCGACGGTGAAAATGGAACCAGGATAAATGATCATTCATAATAATAATAATAATAAAAAAATCACATTTGTATTGAGATTCATGTATATTGTGAATGAAAACATTCAAGTCACGCACTACAAAGTGCATTTCTATTCTTTATCTTATTTTTCAAAAATGTAGAAATGTGTTTTATTTTTATTTATTTATTTTCTGTTTTATTCTATTTTTAATTTTTGGTAATCTTCATTTTTTCAGATCCAATGTCAGGGAATTCCCAGTTGTGTTTAAAAATAAAATTAAAAGTTCCAAGTAATAAGTACGTCCCTTTTAGCTCCGTTTTGGTCTCCACCACTTCTCACTTCACCCACGAGTCTTTTGATTTAGAGTTCATATAAGAAAATTGAAAAAATTGATTAGTTAGCGCGTTACTAAATCTCTTCAAGCTCCGGGGGGTGCGGCGCTGCTGCTCTGAGGCTTAACTCTGACCTTTGACCTCCGGCTGGATCGGTAAAGTATCACCTTATTATCAAAGAAAAAAGAAGTTGGATGAACCCGCTCCGCTGCCGTCTCTTCAGCTTTTATCAAGTTTCACACTCCGACAGCTGTTGAGTTTGAAAGCAGTGGGGTGTGTGTGTGTGTGTGTGTGTGTGTGTGTGTGTGTGTGTGTGTGAACAGCACTAGAATGTGTTTTACAGCCTGGGAAGGCAGCGTCCTCGGGGCTCGTGTTGTTAGTGAACCACATTCTTCTCTTTTCTCCTCATAATCACGCACAGACCTGCAGTTCAGCAGCAGGGCAGCAGCACACAAACACACTTCCATCGCCGCGGAAACACACACATATACACAAATATACATAAATACACAAAAAAAAAAACTATCTGATGTTATTCCATACCGGCGTCGGTGCACGTGACATCAGCGTTTGACTGGAAGTAGGCTCGCCTTCCGTTTGCAGCCTCGTTCTCAGATTGTGTTTTTATTATTAAAACTAAATGAAAGTCGTGTTAATGATGAAAGTAATGCATCCATATAAGGTCATCGGAGCAGGAAAGTAACGTATAAAACTTTACAGAAGTAGTCATAGTGCCTCATTTACGTTAGTTTTGCTGTATTGATCATACGAGCTGTAAACAGGACGCAGACTAACTCCTGGTGCCGTTTCCACGACGACGTTTTCAACGAAACACGCAAAAGTATTTATTTATTTTTTTTACGTTCTGGCTGTTCGTTTCCATGACAACGGGGGGTTTGCAAATGAAAGCTTTTGAAAGCGGGAGTGAAATCTTGTGAATACGCAACTCCAGCGTGCGCCGCGTGAAAACGAGCACAACACCTGGTCGCCGTGGAAACAGTGACATCACGGCTCC
Organism: Chelidonichthys spinosus; assembly: GCA_029853015.1. Taxonomy (NCBI): domain Eukaryota; kingdom Metazoa; phylum Chordata; class Actinopteri; order Perciformes; family Triglidae; genus Chelidonichthys; species Chelidonichthys spinosus. The sequence goes on along the minus strand of CM056843.1, from coordinate 15,112,480 downwards.
ACGGGTAGTACGTTAACAATCGGATGCGTGTCTAGAATCTCCAGTCCTTGAAATTAAATACGTACATCCGTTGATTGATCACCGTTGTTCTTGTACGTGGGTTGCATGGTCGGTCTTGACCTTCCATAGGACCAAGCAACTTTATATCGGCAATGACAACAAGTGTAATCTCCCGCTAGCATCGTAGCCCAACCGATCAATAAACACCCATAAGATGACCTCATACAAAGAAAAACAATAAGCATCATCACCCCAAGGACCTTAACGAGGCGTACCTCGCCGACATACAAAGGGATGAAAGCAGCCTGGACGGTAAACAGATACAGGACATCGGAGGTATTACAAGGCGAACAGGTGATGTAAAGTTTTTTGGCCCCGTAAACTTGTTTCCATCTCACACCTGAACTCTCGTCTACACGTGTTCCTTAAACAAAAGCAGAGTCGTTCTGACTCCTCACCTCGCCAGTCGACTTCTCCGAGGCCGTGAACCTGACAGGTGTGAAATTACACCTCCACCGCCTCCTCCTCCACCGTGACCCCCTGACCCCGACACCACGCACATCTGGTGGATAGTTAGCGAGGCTACGAGACGGTGACTTCACGGCGGGGCTGATGTTCTTTTGATGCTGTTCTGCTGCGATACACGCCGTTCACATGAGACGATGAATCCTCGTCATGTATCATGGTATTTATTTCCTCATTTCAGATGATCTTCTACGGGACATTTGTTGTTTTTGCTCAGAGGTTGGAGCTCTACAAAATTCACAGAAGCCATAGTTACAGATTTGCCAATTCACGGCAAAAAAATTACAAATATTGCGATGGCGACGGCCTACAACAAAGATGTCGAAAGCCAAAGACGGCAAAGACGACAAAACCCAAAAATCCAAGACGGCAACGGCCACAAATCAAGACTGTGACAGCAAAGGACCAGGATGTTCACGGACAAAAACAAAGATATCGATGGACAAAAGCAAAGATATCGATGGACAAAAACCGAGAGGGTGATGGATAAAAACCAAGATATTGATGGACAAAAACAAAGATATCGATGGACAAAAGCAAAGATATCGATGGACAAAAACAAAGATATCGATGGACAAAAACCGAGAGGAAGATGGATAAAAACAAAGATATTGATGGATAAAAACAAAGATATTGATGGATAAAAACAAAAAGTCCTGCTCTGGCTTCTCCGCGGCGTCTGTTTTTTTTTGTTTTCACGTATTCATCCTCTTCCATGTGTCGCACAGCTGCACCACAACACTGGATCCTTGGCCTCGCCGAGGACGTGGACCGCGGCTGCCGGGTCGCCACGTGACGGCGAGGATGGAGGCGTTAAACGGCGAGGCGTGCTTCGTCTCATCTGAGCGAGGACACGTGGCGCTAACAGGAAGCAGGTCAAGGTGTAGATTGCCGTCTGATGACGTGGTTTTCACCAGAATCAAACGTGAACCCGGGACAGTCGGGACCTGGTCTTAGTTATGGTTTGGATCTGAGGCCGACGCCCACACAAACACATCTACTGATTTAAAAACACTAATAGTAGTCTGAATAACTGACATCACTAACAACTGATAGATGTAGAGTTCAGCTTTCCAAGTCAGACTAAATTAACTTGGAAAAATACAAAAACATGACCATTCACTGAAGTAATACACTGTAAAACACACACACACACAACACACACACACACACACACACACACACACACACACACAGTAATATTGTCAGCTCACAGACATTAATATCAGCGGTGATATAATGACTCCCGAGGGCTCTGACCTTTTTTAAGTGGGATGGAAAACAAAGGCAGCGCTTAAGACAGCCGCCCACAAGCATACTCACACACACACACACACACACACACACACACACACACACACACAACTGTGTGCAGTGATTTATTGTGATAAAAGGGAGGACCGTGGCCTTGGCAGTCTGCGCTACAGTTTTTTACTAAGAAGCTATTTTTTTATGCCGTTATTTGTGTTGTTACTGGAGCAAGACTCACTGTGTGTGTGTGTGTGTGTGTGTGTGTGTGTGTGAAGCCCTCCAACTAAGGAGTTGATAACTTTCCAGCTGCTGAAGACAATTATTTATTCTTTCCTCCCTTTTTAAAAAATGGTCTTTAGCAGTCTGTGTGTGTGTGTGTGTGTGTGTGTGTGTGTGTGTGTGTGATTTCTTGCCATAAAGTCACTATGAGAAACATTAATATTTGTATTGATGGTGGCGCCCCCTGTGGACAAACACAGTGATTCAACACACCAGGGTCCCTTAAAAAAACCTCTAATTTAAGCCCAGCGACATTAGGTCCTGTTCAGTCCTGGTTCTGGGTCTCTATGACCTCCAGGAGGCCCAGCAAGATAAATGCCCCCCCCGGCATCGGGTGAGACAGCGGCGTGTTTTGGTATCAGGAAGCAAAATTAGCAACGTACATGTTTAGAACTTTCTTAGAAGGAACCAATGAAAAGGCTGCAAATGAAAAAGAGACTTATTAACAGATACAATTATTAATAAGACGGATTTTAAACTGGAGGCCGAAATAAGAGTCTGAATTTAAGGTTTGACTGATTAGGCTTTATATGCTGGAGGTACACGTCTAGACCACACACACACACACACACACACACACACAAACACACACACACACACTCCTCTAACAGTCCTACAGAAATGTAAACGAGCGCACGTTAAAAAATGGAGTTACATCACAAACAAACAACCTCTGAAATCACACACTTCAAGAGTACAAATTATATGTCTCACACACACACACACACACACACACACACACACACACACACAGCGCCTGTAAAAGCCATGTAAAAGGGCTCTGGCTCTCTAATTGGCAGAGGCCTGTGATTGGCTGCTGGACGTCTGCCAACAACCAGTAAGAGGCCTCGGTCTGCTCGATCAAAACCATGGCTCCTAAAACAGCAGGAGAGCAGTGTGTGCATGTGTGTGTGTGTGTGTGTGTGTGTGTGGTCACTTTCGTTAGGAGCACAAACAGTAACACACACACACAATTACTGTAGCGATGGCTGCACTATTACAGTCTACATTTACCATAAAACCTTAAATTAATAAAGTATGTCAAACATCCTGTGTGTGTGTGTGTGTGTGTGTGTGTGTGTGTGTTGTGTGTGTGTGTGTCAGCCACATGTGTTAGAGTCATAACACTCACAGTAGGAGCCTTCAAAGCCACAATGGTCCTTGTAATGTAGCTGCTGCTGCTGCATACATGAAATGGTCGACACACCTTCATAATCACACACACACACACACACACACACACTTAATATAACTTACATTACACCCATTGTTTCTAGTTGTAAACCATCCAGAATATCTTATTTTGTTGATATATTTTACCGTTTAATGACATTTTATGAATTAATTCATCTATTTGCTCACTTTTATATTCAACATGTAAGAAAACACTGTTATTCTGTTTTGTGGAAGCACGTTTAATGGCGAATACATGGCACTTCCTGCGACAGCTTCACAATGAAAGACACGTACAGCAGCTCTGAGATACGAATCTCTGATAGGAATACTCTAAATATGTTTAAAACGACACTAAAACACACTGGAATCACTTCACATTTAATTTAAGACACAAAGACAGAGTGAAAATCAAATCCTCTTAAATATGATCATCATAGAGCTTAGACCTAAAACACATAGAACCGCCCACCACAACACACGGATTCACGCCATGAAAACGTGTGAAAACATTTAAACGTCGCCCCGACGGAACGGCAGCAAGAACACACACACACACACACACACTTTGCTCTGAAACAGGCTGAGAAAACAAGCTCCGTTAAAATGGATTTATTTTATGAAATCTAATAATCGCAGCAATAAAAACATATTGGAATAATGTTTTGGCCGTTTCCTCTCTGACGTCTAAACCCTCTTTTCCTGCTCGCTTTACCGAGGTGAGCGAAAGGATATGAGACCGCGTGTGTGTGTGTGTGTGTGTGTGTGTGTAGCATTAACTTAAGGATGCAAAGAGAAAAAGGGAAGAAAAAAAAAACGAAGCCAAGCTACGCTCAAATAAAAAAGGATTTAACCCCGACAGGATATTACATCACGAGGCTGGGCCGGCGTCCCGCTCTCCTCTGATTGGTCGGTTGTCATCACCTCTGTACCTGTAAGTCGTTGTAGTCGACACACACCGATTTAACGTTTTACTGCGCCGCTATAAGCTATAAGCTTTAGGAATTACACATAAAACTGCACATTTAATTAAAAGGGATATGAATACGACAGAATAAAGAAGTACAGGAGGAATGAAGTGAGGGAGACGCATGACGAGGTGGACTTAGAGAAGGAATATAAAAATAAAAAACAGGAACGCAGAGTGGAGAAGCTCTCTCTATTTATTTAACTTTCATGTCGCGATTATAATCATCAAAATGTGGAATCACTGCTCATTATGATGACAAATCTTTATTTTTTTCTCAAAATAATAAAATAATCTTAAAGATGGTAGCTGCATAAATTTCAAATCCATCTCGTCTACCATGATTGTGAGATCGACGGCTTCTTTTGAAGACAGATAAAGGCTATAAGATAATAATACATTTACAAACATTAACGTTTGATGGATGAACAGCTTCTATACACTTTTGTTTGTTCTGAAAAATTAGCCTTTTAATTACTTGAAAGCAAAAATGAACGCTAACGTAACACTGGGTCGAAGCCACTTAAAAGCACATTTTAATCAATAAAAACACATTTTTTAATCATAACATCGTAACGTTTGAATTGTGTTTTTCGTGCTCAGATGACAATCAGACGGTTAAACTCAAACATTTTCCCCACATTTTTCGAACATTTTCACCCCCCAAAAAACCACCTTTGTTTCCCAGCTGCTACAACAAATCAAAGACAGATATGGATCATGAATGATCGGGAATCAATCCATCAGTTTACACATGCTCCCTCTCAGAATCAAAACCATGACATCATCGTCTTCACCACAAACAAGCAAACGCAAACAAGCAGGAAAGAAAATGCTTTTTCTCCTCCATTAAAACAAAGACCTCCATAACATCTCCACCAGATTGCCACAGCCATGAAAACACACACTTCATTTCACTTCATCACCGCTTTTACTGTCAGCCTCCGAGGTCGTTAAGGGCCGCCTTTAACGAGCCAGCACACCCCCCCCCCCCTTTCCTTAACGAGACAGACGGCCTGAAAATCTTAGCACTGATGCTAATTTATAATCATAACGTCCCGCTGTTTGGGACACACACACACACACACACACACACACACAGAATCACAAAGATTGTTCTGTTGGGTGGGGGGGGTGAGACGGCACGAAGTAACAGCTCCCACACTGTACTGCACCACACACACTGTCTCCTTGACCTGCTCTACTTCCTGTCCCACACAGGAAATGGACAGGCGGTTTGAGTGTTGGATGTCAGGAGTGTTGGATGTCAGGAGTGTGTGATGTGTGTGTGTGTGTGTGTGTGACAACTGTTCTTCAAAGACCTTGAAGACGTGCGAGGGTGCTCATGTTTTTCACACTTACTGTTTGTTCACAATGTCGACGGCGTTTCCTTTAAAGAAGAATCAGTCTGGACGTCCGTTCTGTTGGCTCTCACGCTCCTCTTCCTCCTCCTCCTCCTCGTAACCTTCAGTAGGTCGTTTGAACTCCCTGGCAAAGGTCGGGACATCTGAGGTGCACACATATAAACCCAAATAAATAAAAGATCAAATATCTTATAAATTAATCCATGAATGAGTGACGTCACCACAGGGTTCCTCCACCTTTTCCAAAGTGAAATTCAAGCACTTTCCCAGCATTTCCAGGTGCATTTCCATGCTTTTCCAGCCCCTTCCAGCTGTGGTAAACTCCATCTTTGTACCAATCCAATGGTCAGTATTCAGTCTACTTATTCTGTCACTTGTTCATCACATTAAATGAGATGTTCTTGTCCTCTAAACAACCAACATGATGTTTGGAGACAGCTTTTTACAGAAGGACCACAAATGAAAGGAAAACTAATTCCACTAACAGATCCACAGAAATATAATCACCAACTATTTTCATCATCTGTTCATCATCAAAAGTCATTTTTCATAAAGAAATGTCAGGAAATGCTGTTTTCAGTCCCTCAGATATGGAGATCTTCTTTCCTCTGTTCTATCATAGATGTCATCACATACAACACACATTTATAGACCTTTAGTCTACATCCAAGCACTTTTCAAACCTGGAAAAACTGTAAAAAGGGTTCTTACCTGGGTTTTGAAGCTTTGCATCAGGTGGTGCTCGAGCAGACAAAACAACTTCCTGGTTAGAGGTCACATGACAGGACCAGGGAGCCTATCAGGATGCAGCTCAGCCAGTCAGATGGTTTCTGCCACTGAAACACAGAGAAAATGATGTTTTGTGTTTGTCCAATGATGATGAGTGATTAAATACAATTAGATCTAGAATTAATCATCACGTATCATTTATGTTAATTCCCTGATATTCCAGAAACATCCAGGACTTCCCTGATAATCCAGGACCTCCTTGGCCCGTGTGAACCCGGCTGGTTATCAGGATAATAACGCAAAATCATAATTATTTTATCGAGACTTCTAAAGTAAATCGTTTTTGATGTTTTTTGTGTTTCAATCTGAAATAAGTAAAGTTTCCCAGGAAACAGAAAGTTTACAGTTTTAACCAAACTTTACAAACATCAGAACCAGGTTAAAGAGCGATGGCTTGGTTGCCGACGGCGATCCGATGTGCGTCTGGCGGCGGCAGACCACCCCTCGTCCTACCTGCCGCTCGGCAGGACGCCGCGGCGTGCTCGGTGACTCAGCGCCTCAGCAATCTGGCTGATTAGCATCTCGTTAAAAGTTTATATTGCTTTTTCCACTGAGCTGTTCAGCTGCATTCCTCGCCGCTAGTTAACACACAGCGACTAATGAGGGGAGCATGGCGTGTAAAATCAGTTTACGGCCGTGTGGCGTGTAACGGACGCCGCGGGGAAAACAAACAACGGCAGAGAGAGCACACGAGACGTTCAGGACAATCCGGTAAACAGATTTTGGTCTATTTGTCTTCCGTAAAAACATCTTCAAGTGGAAAGAAAACATCCAAAATACAAAAAAAAAAATACAAGAAGTATATAATCATACTAAAAATACAAAAGTCACCATTTGATGACTCATTTGCATATTTAAATTACATGTCAGTATAATAGAACAAAATTGTTTTAATGTAATTAATCACCTATTTGTCTTCTGTAAAAACATTCAAAATACAAAGAAATGATTAGAAAATGGCTTATTTGCATATTTAAACATCACATTCCATTATAATAGAACACAAATAATTGTTTTATGTACGTAATCACCTGGGGAAGTTTTTTTTTTGTTACCCCCCATTCTCCAAAACGTTTGTTATTATAAAATCCGCATGTTTACACTCTCATTCCCACCATTATTCTGAAGGTTTGTCCATTAATCACTCGCAGCCTCATTTATTCGACATTTTATTACTTAAAAACACGGAGAAAAGGATTTTTTATTTTCTGGCTCTGGAGAGTGTCTTCTAATTTATGGAGTGATTCGAAGAGATCTCCAGAAATTCCCTCTTTTAATAACCTTTGACTCCGACGTCTCATTCTTACATTAAACAACCGATTTTTAACCTGAACTTCCTCCAAACTTCTGGAAATGTATCCAAATTAAGCACATATTTGATCAAGATAAAACCTCATTTGCATATTTAAAGGTACGTCTTCAGAAAACATGTTCTAAGAAAATAAGTTATTGTCTTGTGCTGCCTTTAGGTAGTGTTGGTATTTTGGTGACCGGAACCATTCAACGTGACGTTGAAGAGGACGGACAATTAGTTGTCTACGCTATTTATCCATAAGACGCAGAAGTTATTACATTAGATGGCGTTAGCTTGTCTTCAATTTCCCCGACAACGAAGCACTTGAACTTCACAAGCAGGAAGTAACATCTACTTACGTAGTTTTTCAACAATAAAAAAAAACGTTCACATTTTTTTTAAATATTGACACTATTTCTACTACAAATTACATCTAGATACTAAGTCTTCTTAAAACAAACCACAGCTGTGTGAATTTTTAACTAATTAACCAAGTGTGTATTGGTGAGTGTATTTTGTGTTATTGATATCAAGAAAATTAAAATTTATTTTTAAAAAACTATATTGACACAACATCTACTACAAATTAATTCCAGATAAAAAACAACGTGAAGTAACTTCTAAAAACAACAGTGATTTTTTAGCTCATTAACCAAATTGTATATTTTGCGATATTTAAATATTTGTGGCGTCACGTGCTTTAATGACGTACTGTACACACTTTACCTAATGGATTAAACCAGCTCAACTGTTAAAATGATTAATTAAAACACATTTACAGAGTATGGACCAGGCTGTTAAACTGGTGGAATTAGCACTTTAACCTCGTAATTTAACACGTTTAATATGCAAATACGTGACGTCTATTACAACTGCCACAGCCACCGCGAGCTGCTAGCTTGATTTACACGCACAAGCTAGCTAGCTAGCTAGCCACGAAGACTCTTTAGGGCCCAAACGCGCGTTTTTAATTCTCACAGCTAACAAAACCAACGTGGAAAAGAGTGTTTACAACGTTTGCGTGAGTTTCTGATAGTTCGCGGACGTGCGTGAGTTCACTTACCGGTGGGGGGGGGAGGGGGGGACGCAGCTGACGCACCTGACGCTGTTAGCGTACATCCGGGGACCCGAGAGAGAGGAGAGGCGAGCGGACCCTCCCACTTGCTCCACTTTCTGTTCAATCTGATTGGCTCAGCCTGACTCGGCCACTGAAGTTACACAGAGAAAACCAACAAATAATAATAAATAAATGTGATCATGAAAAAAAAAGCCTCGTGTAAATGAACAATGCGGTCTCAGATTAATATTATAATATCATGAGTTAATGACAATATGTGATATACATGTGCAAAAGCTTGTTTGGTTCTGTAGTCAGTTGTAAAACTACTATTGCAAAGGCATAATAGAAATGTCACTATTTAATTCTCATGTTCATTCTCATGTTCAGTCATTAGATAGGGAAGAGATCTTCTAAAAACATGTTAGAATGGACCAGAATGTGGGAAATTGAATGAACTTAATTTCAGAATTACATATGAAATGCTGCTGACCCTGATAGTAATGATAAACCGCTTTGGTGGACCTGGACCGGGTCGGTGGACTTTCAGAGGTGTTAACGCACATCTGCACACAAGTGTATGTGAGCTGATATCATGTGTCTGCATGTGTGTGTGTGTGTGTGTGTGTGTGTGTGTGTGTGTGTTTGTAAGCTGATATCACTGCTCTGAAGTCAAGTGTGAAGGACAGACTCGCAGGTACCGACGGGGGCTTCTGTGGTTTTACTCGCTGTGAGTGTTTGATGTTAGCGGCCGCCACACATGCCTGTAGGTGTGTGTGTCTGTGGTGTGTGTGTGTGTGTGTGTGAGGTGATAATGAAACAACTAGAGTCCTGTTTGCCAGCCTCCCCTCAGGTCTTTTTCCATCACGTCTGGTGAACGAGGTGACCTTTGACCTCTCCATGTTCAAAGCAGCCAGAGAACACAACGATGCTCGCCGGCCGTAAACACAACGGCTTTATTTCCTCTGTGGGGGGGGGGTCGGATCCACATCACAGGGAGGAGGAGAGGGGGGAAGAGGAGGTGAGGAGGAGGAGCTCAGGGCGGGGTGAGGTGGAGGAAGACGGTGAAGGTCAAAGAAAATGAGATGGAGGAGTGAAGGCAGACCACCCACACTGCACACACACACACACACACACACACACACACACACACACTCTGTGGTCAGAGGTTCACCTGTAGTTCACACTGAACACCCCTGAGAGAGAGAGAGAGAGAGAGAGAGAGAGAGAGAGAGAGAGGGGAGGGAGGAGATGGACGAGCAAGGAGGGGGGGGTCACATAATAATAAGTGAGAGTTGTGAATCGGTCAGCGCTGGTTTCCAGTTCGACTTCTGTCGACGCTGCAGGTTTGTACTGAGGTCAGTGAACGCAACACGAACACTTCAAAACTATTTCTAACTGTTTACGATAAAACAACAATAAACAGAATTCATGATCGTTAACACCAGTAATTTAACCTTGGAGATAATAATACATCTAAAGTCAATTTATGTCTGGACGACCTTATATGGAGTGTTGATGGAGCAGCTACAATGTTAGCGTAGCCTAGCACCATCACAGACTCCATTCAGAAAACCAGCGTTTTAACAGTAGTTATCTTGTGGTCTTGCAGACAGACCTAACAAAGCATGACTCATCACTTTTTCCTGATCCCCATCATGATGGAGTTATTTCAGCATCCTTTCCATCTGGTTATTGATATTAAATCACAGATCAATAAGAACAAACACGCTGCACCGATGGGAAATGCAGTTTTATTGATAATACTGACGTGGTATTGCTCTTTTGGAGATATGAAGTCAGATACACGATCAATAATACATTCAGTCCGTTTCTCACAGAATACATTAAAATACAACATGAGCACAACAACAGCAGTTCGTCGTGTTTTGGTTTTTCGTGCAGTTTGAAGGCAGAATCGTGTTCCGTGTTTTATCATTCAGTGCAACTTTTAGCCTTAAAAACCACAACGTGAAGATTAGCAAGCCTGTTTTTTTTTTTTTTATTTAAAACTGCATTTTTTTCCCTCAAGAAATAGTTTGACATTGTGTAAAAATGTGCACATTCTCATTCATAACAACGTCTAAAGCTTGAAAATTAACAGGTTTCTTTTTTAAACAGACTTGCTGTTTCCTGCCTTTATGCTAAGCTAAGCTAACCATAGCTTATTTTACACTTAACACTTATAAATGTCAAACTATTCCTTTAAGGTCATTTAAAGTATACATTTGAGAAAATGGAAAACAAAAGTGCTGCACACAAAATAAAAAACACCCCACCCCCACCAGTGATGTCATAGCAGGTATTTTGCCCTCGATAGCTAACGGGGTGGGGGGGGGGCAGTCTTGTGACATCACAGATTGGGGGTGTGGCCACTCGTGAAACCCTTAAAAACCAGCAAATGTAAATGACGTATTTCAGGTGAATGTTTCACGAAGGCAACTGGAAGAAAACAACAAAGAGTTTTGGCTCTTTGTGGCCTCCGTAGGTCGAGTCAGGCAGCGAACGCTTTAAAGGCATCGCGATCTTTAGGAAGCAGCGGGATTCTCAAAGAAAGATTTCTTTCTTTTTACCAGCAGGACATTTAAAGCTCTTTCAGATACAGACGGTTATTTAAACCTTTTTAATAATAAATTGATATCTGACATTTAAAATGAACAAAACGACCAGCGTGCAAACGTCTGGACCAACCTGAACGTCACTTAAAAGTGAAGAAGAAGAAGAAGAAGAAAGCCGTGATTGGTTACGTTTGGAGGTGCAGCTTTTGTGTTTGACACTGTTTTTAAAGGCAAAAACAACCCATCAGGAATAAAGCTTGGATTTCAGACAGCACTTGAAGGCACCGTGGCAACGATGTACGGCGGTTCAAAGAGAATCTAACCTCCATGGGGCTTTGAGGTTTTCTTCTTCTTCATCATGATTGAATTTTTTTTTTTTTGGAGCAATAAAAGTTTTGACAGTTCAGTCACCGCCACCTGACCCCGCCTCGGCAGTGATGCCGCCGCCGCCGCCGCCGGGACGCAGCGGGCGGTGAAGAAGATCAGGCGACAACATCGCAATCTTTGATTCTGTTTCCGCTTCTTTTTTTATTTTTTAATATTTGGGGCGACGGGGTTTTTATTCTGCTTCTTCTCTGCGTGAGTCCAGAGACGAGATGGAGCGAGGGATGAAAGAGGAGGGAGGCGAGGACGCATGCTGAGATCTGACACACACATTTTAGAAAAACGCATCCTCGTGATGACACACACACACACACACACACACACACAGTGATATGGAGTTCTTCACAGCTTCAGCAGGACGCCAGAATCTGTTCAAAGACTCGAGAAGAAAAGGAAGAAGACACAGAAATCAGTTCATTCAGCCTCATTTCACTCAGAGAAACCAGATGATTGTCGGTCACTCCGCTGCCTTGGCCGGGCCGAACGGTCCCACCATCTTCATGGCAGCGTAGTTCTGGAAAGAAGGAAGGTTTTAGAAGATTTCACTTTCTTCTCCCTCGGGAAACGTACAGTAAAAATATAGTCAAATAACAACGGCATATTCGAACCACTGTAGGAAATAAGAAAACAAAAACAGGGCCAAGATGCTAGCTGTAGCCGATAGAAACAACGCCGGATGTTTGCCGTTGCTATGACAACAAGTCTGGGCTCCTTTTCTTTTTTTCCTACAGTCGCCCTGATACGCTGCCGTACATGTGAGATTACAGGTGAAACATTATTGATTAATATTCTGCTGCTCGTCATCACTCACCGGGAAGGAGTAGAGGAAGACGCCGAGGAAGAGGAAGAGGAAGAAGAGGATGATGAAGAGGATGATGAACCACTTGAAGCGCCTCCACAGGATGAACTTGAGGGTCTTATAAGGGGAGGAGAACCACAGGAAGGAGGTCTCCGGACGCCTGGGGGGACAGGAGTGTGTGAGTGTGTGTGTGTTTGTGTGTGTGTGTGTGTGTGTGTGTGTGTGTGTGTGTGTGTGTGTGTGTGAGACTCACTGGGGCTCCTCTAGGTGGGGGTTCATGTTGGGTTCATCCCGTCCGAGTCCAGCCGGTCTCTCCTCGTGTTCCTGCTCCGTCACGATTTCCAGAGACATCTCCACCTTCCCCTGAGACACAGAGCCAGAGTCAGGTGGAGCTAGCACGCTAAACGCTAACATGCTAACACGCTAACACGCTAACAGGCTACCATGCTAACAGGCTAACACCATGTGTGCTTGCTCACCGCTAGGACCTTCCCTCCGCCGCCCTCGCAGCTGCAGGGCCACCAGCCCTTCACTGTCTTCTGCTCGAACAGAGACACCTGTCTGTCTGCCGGCTGCTGCAGGAGCTGCAGGTCGCACTTCTCCGGAGACTTGGCGGGACGCAGCATGTGGTTCAGGTCCAGCACCAGGTGACCTGCAGAGATGGGGGGATTGATTTTTTTATGTTAAATGTCTCTTAAATGTTAAGAATAGTGACTTTAAGATGAAGATGTCTTCTAATTTAAACGCAGGTTCCCTTTCGGGGGAAAAGCTTCTGAACCGTTAAAAGATGGAGAACCAGAAGCTGAAGAGGCTTCTGGGTAATCGAGTGGAGCAGCAGCGTCAGCGTCCGCGCCACCAGGTTTCCTCGCCGACTAATTAGTGAGTGTGTTATGCGAGGATTAGGGCCGATCCTGCGGTGCCGGCTCGTTAGTGGAGTTCTGATGGCGGTCGCCGTTAAGTTCGGAGGCTTGGACGGAGACGCTGCGTCCACAGGAAGTGGGTTTATCCAGAGCGGCGGTCGGAAAGAAGGCTCGCGTCCGAGCTGCAGACAGGAAGGAATGGAAGCTTTGAGGCGGCCGCAGACGAGGTGGACAGAGAGAGGAACGCTGCGGGCGAGCGAGACGGTGACAGACAGGAAGAGATCTGGATTCCTCGTCTTCCGAGGCGGTGAGGGCCGGAGAGGGGCGGCGGTGGGCGGGGAGCACCGGGGGCTCGAGTCCTCCAGGAGGAAAAGTAAAACTTCTCTCTGAGAAATGTGCCGACGCAGCGGGAATGGAAAGATCAATGTTATCACAGTAGTTAGTCTGGTTCCCTGGATGGACCAGAACCTGGATCCGGGCCAGAACCTGGATCCAGGCCAGAACTATATATTTTTTTTCTAGAAGTCATGTTTTTCTTTCATCGCATTTTTCTAGAAGTCAGGTTTTTCTAGAATTCATGTTTTTCTTGAAGTCGTGTTTTTTAATGCGTCATGTTTTTTCAGAAGCACATAAAAGTTACCAAACCATAACACACAAATAACACAAATCTCCGTTAAACAAAGAGGCGCGTCTCGTTCCTGAAGCGTAGCGTGTTCGTACCGAGGTAGTCGTCGAAGGAGAACTTGTCGTTGTCCCAGATCTGGATGGTGAGCTTCGGAACCACTTTGGTCTCGGCTTTATCCAGACTCCAGAAGTGTTCCTGCAACACACAAGAGACCGACAACCGGACCTCAGAGACTTCAATAATCATCGTCATCTTTACTTTAGATTTACTAAACTTTTTTCTGAAAACACCTACTCTTCTCATAGAGAGGCTAAGCCCCGCCCCTTCCTGTAGGCCGAAGGAAAAAATGTACAGGAAAAAATAAATAAATGTCCCTCATACCACTAAGTTATCTTTTTAAATTAAATCAGATGAAATGACCTCGTCGTTGAGTGACGTATACATTTATTGTGAAATCAGGTCCCTTGGGGAACACAGGAAGGGGCGGGGCTTAGCCTCTCTATACGTTTAAGATGAAACCGTGTTGGACGACGCCGAGGACTGGAGTTTGGAGCATCAACACTTCCACACTCTCTCTGCACACACACACACACACACACACACAGACAGATATGTGTGTGTGTGTGTGTGTGTGTGTATCATACCTATTATCGCCTCTGCTGAGTTCACACTAAACTGCCAGACAGGATCTGATCCCGTCTCACCTTCCTGCTAATGGGCTTCACTTCTGCAGCTGCTGCACACTAACCCCCCTTCTCTTTCCATTCCCTCTCGCTCGTCCTTTTTTTTTTTTATCTGTGCGTGCGACACTTTCATCCGTTTGTAAAAAAAAAATACACAAAAAAATATAAATAAGGCTTTTCACACCTGAAATCAAATGTGTCCCCTGTGATCCACAGCTAATACGTCATTGTGACCTGATGTGTATATATGGGTGTTTTTTGGGCTCCTTGTGAGTGGGCGGGGCTACATTGATCCAGGTGAAATTATTTATACTTGCTTTGGCTCCGTTTCAGTATTTTAAAGCTGTTTGGTGTTTAAAAAAACAGGAAACCCGCTAACATTTACGTTTCTGCAAACTATGGATGCGTCGAACATCGACAAGTTCTCATCAGTCGGAGAAAAGTGACGACAACGACGACGTCACGCAGAGAAAGGGATCAAACAAATCATTGTATTCAACGCTACACAGGTTTAATAACGAGTGTAACAAGCAAAACATTTTTTCATTCGGAGGTCCGTTTCCGATCTTCCTCTGTATCCGTCGCAGTAGAAACGAGAACAACAACCAACCCTCCCGCCGCTCGGGTCATGACTTCACGCTCGCTCTCT
>CM056843.1:15067223-15089723 GCA_029853015.1 Chelidonichthys spinosus | reverse complement strand
TAGACGGGCTTCCGCAGGTTTCGGCGCTCACAGACTCTGTAGAGAAGCTGCCGGGGGGTTAGCTGGTCTCGCCACTGGTTCACCCCTGACCTGCCGGGCGAGAGACAGACAGAGAGGGGGTGAGACAGAGAAGGGGTGAGACAGAGATTTGAACCGGCGGTCGGTGGACTCACGTGCAGTAGGACTGCGGGAGGCCACACTTGGATCCGTATTTGGACAGGAAGCGGTTCTCCAGGTCGATGGAGGTCTCGCCGATCTTCTCGTCTTTGGTCAGCATGTCGTGGTCGTACAGCATGACGCGGAGGTCCTTCTCCAGGGGGAGGGAGCAGCTGAGCTCGAACAGCCTGGAGGGGAACAGCAGGAGGAAGAGCTGGGCGAGGACTTCCTGCAGCCTGATTTTCAACCGGCTCAAATCCACAATCAGATGTGAAGACGTTATCGTGAGTGAGGAGCCAAGAACAGGTGGTTTTCCTCCGGGGCCCCCAAGACCTTCAGGGGCCACTGAAGCTGAAATGATGACGGCCTTACACCAACATCTGAACACCTGGTTTTAACTGGAAACACAAACCCCCCAAAAAGGGCCTTTACATACTTTCCGAAGACCGGGTCCAGAGTACAGGGGATGTAGTTCTCGTGGTCGCTGATGGTCTTCTTCCCCAGAGAGATCTTCACATAGGGGTCACACTGAGAACACAAAGGGGGGCAGAACCATCAACAACCCGTCTCCCATTAACCCGGACCATCAAACAACAACCTACCTTCCCGTTGGTGTCTTTGGGCTGCAGATCCTGAGCCTGGATCACGTAGACCCGGACCAAGCACTCCTCCACACCGTTGGGGGGAAGCCTCCTGAGCTGTCTGGGGGGCGCGGCGGCTGAGAGATCGTCCGGCAAAGGGTAGATCTTGAACATGCCCTGGGTGAGGAGGGTTCAAACACACGGTTGAAGGATCGCCGTCGCAGCCGGACGGTAAAAAATAAAGCAGAAAGAGGATTTCTTCATCACCTTGAACTCTCCGACTACCGACGGATCATGTCCTTCCTCCTGACTCCTCCCTCGGTGCAGCTTGAACGTCTGGCAGAAATCTGAGAGACCTTCGAAACCTTCCACCTTCTCCAACTCACGGTCGTACACCTGAGGAGGAGGAGGAGGAGGAAGGCATTACATGACCTCAGACATGCAGAAAACGAACACAAACGACCCAAAGTGACCCGAAAAGAGACGCAAAACGAATACAAATTGAGATCAAACGACAACAAAGGGAAGTGAAAGTACAAGAATGGATGCAAAATGACTTCAAATGACCCAAAACAAGATGCTAAATAAGTAACAATAGACACAAAACGCCCAAATACAAATGTCATACGTCTAAAAATAGATGCAAAAAACGACCCAAAATCATCAAATGACCAGAAGGAGGCGCAAAGGGACTAAAATGAGACGTAAAACCATGAAAAAAGAATGTAGAACGGCTGGTATAGAAAGCTGCGTGGTTTAATAAGGGGTTTAAAGTGTGAGGAAGTCCTCTGAGGTGTGAAACAAACACAGGACTTTCACCCAGGAGACAGCTGTCCATGTCATTTCTGCTGGGGAAAAAACAACAAGACACCGGGGTCGACTTTTATGCTTTTTACGTAACGTTACGTCAGGAAGTCAGCTTGACGAGGTTTTGGGTGGAGATGGGGTGAAAGAGTTAGAAAAGCAGGGGGAGTGGGGAGGGAGAGGGGGGAGGACAGGGGGGAGGAGAGGGAGAAAGAGAGAGTGATGAGGGGGAATGATGTAAACTAGAGAGAGGTCTGGAAACAGCGGTTCATTTCACGAGCTGAGCACCAAACCCAGTACCAAGGGAGGGGGGAGATGGGGGGAGGGGGGAGACGAGAGGGGAGATGGGGAGGTATACATCCTTCATAGAAACTCACATTTATAGAGTTTCATATTCTGGGAAATGTGTTTGAGAAGTCTCTCTCTCACTGTTAGCGATTAGCTTAGCACAAAGTCTTGATGCCTGCGCGCCCCAGTGGCCACTTGCAGGACTGCAGCGGGACGAGCAGGCGTCATCTCATTGGATTGGGCCTCCGGTTGCAGTCATGATGTGAGGATGGAGATTTCTCTACTTCCTTCATATAAAACTGCTGACTCAGCATCACGGTTCACCTTTAAAGACGTGGACGAATCAAGGAAAAGAGAATCACGCCGGGGTGAAAGGTGAAGCGGAGGTTGAGGAGGTCGGAGACGTGACAGCAACCTCGGAGAAAGCTGGGATGATGCAAATGAGAGACAGAGTCTGGAAACACCGGCTCATCAACGAGTACACAATGATCCTGCACCAGTACCGGGGTGGGGGGGGGAGGGAGGAGGTGAAGAGGGAGGCAAGAGGTGAAGAGGGAGGCGTAAGGTGAACAGATTCATAACAAGGATGGGAACAGCAGCGTCTTTGTGAGGGGAGAAGAAAAACAAAAAAGGATTCTACTGTCAAGAGGGGGAGGAAGGCAGGGGTGAGGAGGGGTGAGGAAGAATGAGGAGGGAGTGAGAGTTTACTGGAGGAAGAGAGGAGGTGAACTCAAGCAGGAGGAAAGAAAATTTGGGTTTCAGGTGACGCAAAGAACTCTGGCAGGCTCTGGCAAAGTGAAATTGAAGCCGATGCTGAAGTGCCTTAAAAAGCTGCATCCTCTCTGCTGGCCACCAGGGGGCGACTCCTCTCTGGTTGTATAGAAGTCTATGAAAAATGGTCCTACTTCTCTCTGCTGGCCACCAGGGGGCGACTCCTCTCTGGTTGTATAGAAGTCTATGAAAAAATGGTCCTACTTCTCTCTGCTGGCCACCAGGGGGCGACTCCTCTCTGGTTGTATAGAAGTCTATGAGAAAATGGTCCTACTTCTCTCTGCTGGCCACCAGGGGGCGACTCCTCTCTGGTTGTATAGAAGTCTATGAGAAAATGGTCCTACTTCTCTCTGCTGGCCACCAGGGGGCGACTCCTCTCTGGTTGTATAGAAGTCTATGAGAAAATGGTCCTACTTCTCTTTTGATGTATTATCTCAGTAAACATTGTAAACATGAGTTTATGGTCTCAATCTCTAGTTTCAAGTCTTCTTCAATCCAGCATGATGTTCATTTAGGACTCCAAACTGCTGTTGTCTACAAATCAGGGGTTGTTGTCACGGTGACCACGTTCTAATACATTTCTAAAATTCTACCTTTTTATCTTTATTTATTTTTATATAATTGCTCATTTTCAAGGCCAACCTCCGCGACGGCGCCGGCCTAAACTCGTGATGCAACCGTGAAGCGTGAGCGGCGGCGTTGGCTGGAGGAGGAGATGGAAACGGTGAAGGTGACAGGAAAGGAGGCGACGGCGGGAAAGGTGAGGATTCTGAAGAAGAAGGTCAAAGTAATGAGGCTGGAAAAGTGTGTCTCGACTGACAGGAGCGACCCAGAGACTGAGGGAGGAAGAGGAGGGAGGTGGCGGGGGTGAGAGGAAGGTAAAGGAGGTTGGAAAGGTTGGAAACAGTGGCTCATTTCCCTGCGACAGTAGCAGATCTGACCGAAGGGGCTGCAGAGGAAAGAGAGCAACGGGAGGGTGGAGGAGAGGAGGGAGGGAATAAATAAAAAAGGGAGACGCTGGCACAGCGGAGGGGGGAGGAGGGGGGGAGAGGGGGGAGAGTGAGGCGAGGAGACGATGGAACCAGCGGCTCATTGGTCATTCCTCTAGTTTCCATCCAACTGTCAAGTGAATTTTCGAGCAAAGTTTTGAAACGTCGCTGAAAGAGTGAAAGGGCGACTCCGATGTGTTTCCATCGGCGGGCTGAAACCGTTTAACGGCTTCCTGACGGGAGAAAAAAACACGCCTGCTCGAAAAATGGAAAAGAAGGCGTTCAAGGGTCACCGAATGTTGGGAAAGCTGTTATTGTTCTCCGTCGGGTCGTACCGCTGTGTTCATCTGGATCAGTCAAACTTTCCCATTCAGAAACAACATGAGATGCTAATTTATTTATTGAGATGTTGCTGTATTCTGGTCCACCACTGTTTCTGGGTCTAGTCCTGCAGGAGCATCTGATTGTTCGACCTCAGTGAGCTATCCGGAGTACAGAGATGTTAGAGAGTTCTGCTAGATGATAAGGCGGCACTGGTTTATCGAAAACCTTTAACAAAAAACCGCAACAAAATCTTATCATCATCCTGAATAGAGCAGGAAGCCAGTGGAGGGGGAGGATGGCAACGGCCAATAACCAAAGATGGCAACCAACGTTCCAAAAAGAGAGTAAAGGTGGGGTCGGCCTGCGGAGGAGCTTGGTGACCTTGCTGACCACCAAGGAGATGCATGTTGTCTTTACAACCGACCCAACAAGTCCAACTGAAGCCTTCAGTTCTAAAAATACAACTCTTCAGGTCGTTGCATCGCAGGAACACAGAAAACGAACGTTGCGGCTCCAGAGCTCCGTGACGGACATAAAAGAACCAGAAAGACAGTTAAAGCTGCCGATGTTAAACGACTTTCTAGGGAGAGGTTAGAGGTCTCATTTAAAAGCCATATAAAAAGAAGAAATTCTGACATCATTAGTCATTTGTTTGGGCATCGGACAAGAAGACTGACGTGGGCTCCGAGTCCCGGCGGGAAGGAAAAGGTCGGCGTCCAGGGCCGAGAGAACCGGGGTAAAGGGTTGACGGGAGCTGAGGGGGCTCCTGGGACGGCGGGTGAACCGTGGCCGACGCCGAAGGATTGAAGTCAGACGCCGGCTGACGTGATCCTTCGCCGACATCGGAGAACGCCGTTTTTTTTCCCCTGAAACTTTGACACGGATGAGTCATCGGACAATGGTCGGAATGTCATGGAACCGGACTACGAGGACGGTGGGGGGGCATGAGAAGAGAGGGGGAGGATGGGACCGATGGAGGGAACTGGCAGCAAGGCAACGTTGATGTCACCATGACGACGTCCACTTCTTTCATACGGTCGATGGGAACAACCAGCACATATTTGGTGTTTTACCTGATAAACACAGATTATCAAACTACACCTAGTTATTTACCATCGACCGACACGACTATGGTCTAAAACATGACACAGACTTCGTACGTTGGTTTTCCTTCGTACAGAACAAGCCCCTCCCCCCCAGGTGTCCAGCCTCTTACCTTCAGCGTGTCGTAACCTTGCTCCAGGTACGTCCCGTACTTGTTCTTCTCTCCCGTCGAGGCGTAGAACTTACTCCACCAGTCCATGAACTCCTCCCCCTGTTGGTCACATGATCGGAGGTCAGAGGTCGGCACACTGATGATGATGAAATTAACACAAATGTAATGTTTGTAAAAAACACTTTTCTCAACTGTGTTTTTTTTTATGTTTGCACTGAAGTAAACTCTTTATTTTCATACTAATTGCCTCAAAGTTCATGACCCTCCCACTGGAACGACCCCTCGTCATTGGTTTTGCTTAATTATCTCAATCCCTATGATGACCTCCGACCCTCTAAAACACACCAACAGTCCTCCGCACTGCCGGACTCGAGGAATAAACCGGCTACTCATGACTTTTTTCCAATGATCGCATGGCAACGTGGACTTAGCCAAGTCACGTCAACACGTGTAAAAAATTGCCTCTGGTGGCGTTAAGGTCACGGTATATGGGCGTTCTGAGGCAATGGAAACGGGGGCAACGTCGGGCCGGGAGCAGGCGAAACCGACGTGGACATCAGCAGTAACACGTCGTGGGGATTTATGTGTGAAAGAAAAGAAACCTGCTGCTTTTCTGTGACACGTAAATATCAAACTTATATCTTTAATGAACTGGGGCAGATCGGATTAATGAAATCCATCGGATTGGCCGTGTCCGAATGAGGCCGCCTCGTTGCCTCTGGGCGTGCGTGATGTTGGTCGTTGGACGTCACCGAGAGGAAGCTCTGACTTCAACCGGTCTGGTTGATGTGACTTCGAACTGGGACAGGGACTCGATGCGGATTAGGTCCAGACTCGAGGTCGCCGGGTCAAGACCCAAACAAGTCCAGAATCCAATGAATCACAAGCTTAGTTTTTTGTTTTGTTGATCCGAGGTGAAGTCATCGGTGTCATCGGCATATTAACACACGTATATGAAATAAAGACATATCCTGGCAGAAAGACGGATTGTGTGCAGATTAAAAGGTATAACACACTTACCCATCGGTTGGTCTAGCGTCGGCGTTAAAAGACAGATTCAGAGGACAGGATTAAACACCATTTAAGGAGCTTTTCACCACACTTATTGTCATTAGGCATGAAAGGGGTTTCATTCCAGAATGTAATGTATAGCATTTAAAGAAAAAGGGATAACCCCCCCTTATTACCAAACGACTGCTGGCATGAAAGAAAAGGTTGTTAAAGTCTTACTATTACAGCGATGAGTCATCGCCGGCTCACAATGTCGTTCTGTTTTTTGGAGAATAATGTTTTGAAATGTTGACTGATGGTTTTTTGTGGTTTGGATTCGAGTTGTTTTGATTTATATGATATGATTTTTTATTTTTTTGGGGGGGGGGGGTATTATAACATCTTAGAGTGAAACCCTGTTATGTGTTTTTATCAAGTATGAAGCTGCTTCATCCATCAAGTTCACTTAAAGTCTGTTCACGTTGGCAACGCCGAGCGCTCCATTTAAAAGCCTCCGATTTTCAGTATTTTCTCACAGAAATAAGAAACTGTCTGTCTGAGTGTGTGTGTGTGTGTGTGTGTGTGTGTGTGTGTGTGTGTGTGTGTGTGTGTTGACTGCAGCCCGTTTGGCCCTGACGCAACGAGGAAACAACGACTACAAAGATGGGGGGAATACCGAGGGGACGGATCAAACTACCGGCCCCTACCCCCGTCACACACACACACACACACACACACACACACTTGAGTCGCCGCCCTGCAACCTTCAACCCTCCGAGGAACACTCCAAGCTTAAAACACACTCATGACGCATGCACCACTTTTTCCTTTGTGTGTGTTTGAGTGTGAGTGTGAGTGTGTGTGTGTGTGTGTGTGTGTGTAGGCATGAGCTGCAGAACAAAAGTGCTCTTATGGCACCGGGCTGCTGTGGAATCCCCTTTCTCCTACTTCCCACAGACACACACCGAGGACGGGGGGGAACAGTGGAGTTCCTCGTTTTTCCAAAGTGGCAGCATGGCAGGAGGACACACACACACACACACACACACACACACACACACACTCGCGGAGCGTCTGAGGCGTGAAGTGTCTGGTGTGTGTTAATGTGCCCTCCGTGTGCAGACGCTGCCAAGCATTGATGACAGAGGCGCCAGAAAGTGTGTGTGTGTGTGTGTGTGTGTGTGTGTGTGTGTGCCTGCCGTCGCCGCCGTGTGTCAAGGTGTGTTCAATCGAGTCCACGACTCAGACAGATTAAGGCCGTCAGGGGAGAGCGCGCCTCCAGACCGAGACGGGTATTCAGATCGAACACACACACACACACACACACGGTAAAACGGCGGCGGTCGGTCCAGGGTGTCGGTGCGGTCTGCAGCCTATCATTACGCCTGCAGGGAAAGCCAGGCTAACCAAACCAGGACTGGCACTGCCAAGAAGGAGTCGGCCAGCAGAGCAGAGTCTGGGTTTACATCAGAGCTCCGGCTGCTCCGGGAAGGGAACCCCCCCCACTGCATGTGGACGAGGTCAGAGGTCACACCAGCGAAACCCCGAAGCTAGAAGAAGGAAATATCAAGACTCTGTATGTTGAGTACATGTCTGATCTGCTGTATACGTGGAATTGTTGAGTTGGTTTAAAAACCTCTTAGAAGACAGGCTAGCTAACGTTAGCTAATTAAAAAAAAGTTAGCTCGCTAATGTTACCTACTCACCAATGTTAGCATGGAAATATGGTGAAATCAGCTATTTAAGGTTAGCCCGTTCCCAGTGTAATTTTAGCAAACAACCTGCCCTGATTTTCAAAATAAAAGCACTGTGGGGGAGGCTGGATGTTGCAGCAGGCCTGTTTGTGTTTCCCTCTGCTGTGGTTCTTCGAGTCAAAAGCACCAAAACCTCAAGTAAGAATCTGTGGCATGTTCACATAAATAAATGTCTGCCTAGCTATCGCTGATTGACGTTGCCCAGTCGTGACTCCGTCTTCGTCCCGCTCGCCCTCTTTGAAAGACTTTTTCCACTTCTCCTTTAAAAAAACACTTCTGACATCGCAGGAAATGGTTGCTGGCTAGTTTTTGGAACGAGTTGAACTGGGTTGTAGCGTTAGCAACGATAGCCGCATGCTGGGTCGTGGAGGGTTTACCACTCGAGACACCCAGCGAGGAGCAGTTTTACTTTGAATTACAACGATTTAAAAAAGAAAACCTGTAACTCAATTATATGGTCTTGGAAACATAAAGCAAGAACTTCGTATTAAAACATGGTGTTCTTATCATCTTTCTGCTTTCTGTACGTCAGATTTAACAAAAACAAGTGTGTAAATAAGCGCACGTTTGTGTCAAGTGGCGTAATTACTGTAACGCCCCCACTAACACCATATAAGGATACGCTTCATACTCTACATCCTAAAGCAGAGATCTTCAAGGTCTCCACCTGGTCTCTATAGGCCTTGGGGGTCCCTCCACCAGGTCTCTATAGGCCTTGGGGGTCCCTCCACCGGGTCTCTATAGGCCTTGGGGGTCCCTCCACCAGGTCTCTATAGGCCTTGGGGGTCCCTTTACCTGGTCTCTATAGGCCTTGGGGGTCCCTCCACCAGGTCTGTATAGGCCTTGGGGGTCCCTTTACCTGGTCTCTATAGGCCTTGGGGGTCCCTCCACCGAGTCTCTATAGGCCTTGGGGGTCCTTGGTCTGAAAAACGTTGAAAACCTCTGATCTAGATCCGTAGATCGTGTTTAGTCCGGTTGTGGGAGGATTTATGGATCAAAGCGACGGCGTTGTTCACGGCGAGATTATGAGCCGGGGTGACAGTTCTGTGGCGACGACCCCGCAACCCTTTTGATGAGGACTAATGGCGGCACAAACTCTGTATGAATCATGTCAGCGATGGAAAACCGCGTCCCGCGACGAACGCCGTCATCAGGCTGCAGACGAAACGCTCGATGCTCATTTTCCATCGGAGCGCCGTTAGATCTCAAAGAGAGGGGGGGTCGGGGGTCGGGGCTGAGCTCTGAGGAGCCATGACGCTACTGACAGCCGATCTTTCTTAAACTTTTCCAACTCTGAAACCAAATCCGAGTGATCGGCCTGGAGCGCACCCGCCACCGCCGCTGCCGTAATCTGGTAATCATCAGACGCACGGCGGCGACCCCTGAGATTCAGGAAGCCAGGACTCCTTTTCTTGTGGTGATGAGATATTAGTGCGCCTCCTCCTGATTCCAGTGGTTGTGACTTCTCTTTAAGTCTTCTGCTCGCGGAGCGCTGCGGTTCAGACGATCTATAGCAGCTCTGTTGACTTTGGCCTCGGCCAGACGGGAAGCCGAGCCTTTAATTCCACCCGCTTCAACATCTTGACCCTTAATAAAACAAATGTCTTTGTTTGGAGAGAAAGACATCCCAATTACTGTCGGGCGGGGAGGCGGTCTGGTCCGGGTCCGACTCAGTCTCCAAACCGGACCTGGCGTAGATAAATAAAAGGCAACAAAGGAGCCGAGTCGGGTTTCTTCTGAAACCGACGCCGCTCGCCGGAAAAGTGTGTGAGAGACCGAAGGAGCAAAAAATGTTAAATATTCTTCTTTTTTAAAATCTTATTCCTTCCCTCATTTCATCAGTCGGTGTCGAGCTTCATCACGCAAGACTTTTGCTGATTTTCGTATTTATCTTTCTAAGGCGATAATCGGTCGTTTCCTTAAAGGAACAGTTCAGATATTTTGAAGTGTGGTTCTACGAGCAAAGACACCTAAAAAAAATCAATATCACTTTAATATAACACAAATAATATTATAATTACAATTTCTTTTACTTTTTAAAATATAATTATTGTTGTTTTATCAAATTGGCTTCAAAGAGAGCGTAAATAACTGCTAAAATATGATAAATACAGCATAAATATAAATACATAATTTAAAGTGATATAGACTTTTTGGGGGTGTCTTAAATCCAATCCTTTAAAAATACATTAGATTTGATTTTAATAAATGTAAGTGCACGAAAACCTTTTTCTGCAGGTTTTAGAGTCGCCACAAATCACATCGACTACTTTTTTAATTTCCGTTTATGTCCATATATAATCATGATATAGATCTCAGAATAGTAAGGTATATTAACGTTGCCAACGTGGACAGAAAACTGAGGTTATTGATCATGAAGAGAGTCTGAATGATGGAAGTCAACGGATCAAACACAAGCAGATGAGTTTGTTACCAACATGGAGGCTGCAGCTAGAGGTCGAAAGGTTAATGATCGCTGAACCGGATCCATCAGCCGGCTACAAGACACACACACACGTTAGCTGGTTAGCGTTAGCCACAATATTAGCATCACAACAAGAGAGAAATGAAAGTTCATGAAGCTACGTGAGACTTTAGTGACTCAAACAGCAGCCGTTAATCACAAACATGTTCTATGAGGGAAAGACAACTTCAATCAAACATGTGGTTTCCCCGGGAGGCGGCGGTGACGATGGCGGCGGTGATGATGATGCCCAGATTAGAGAGACAACGTGTTTACATGAGGTCATGGAGGAAGACGAAGACGAAGACAGGAAGGGCGAGGAGACAATGACATCAGACGCCAACCTCGACATGTGACCAACGTTAGAATAGTTACAATTAAACCCAAACCCTCAGATGTGGAAGGTATAGACGTATCAAGCGTTCCATTGGTTCTCTCGTTTAAAGTCCCACCCCCTTTTTGGCGGTTCTGAGAAAATAACCTTAATAACATTTACATCCAGTCACAAACGTCCCGTTACGATCGTCATGTTTGAGGAAAAGAAAAGAAAACACGAACGGTTCAGTTAGCATTAACGGAGATACGTTTGTACGAAGTATTTCTGTTGGGGATGAGGAAGGAAGGGAGGAGATGAGGAAGGAAGGGAGGAGATGAGGAAGGAAGGGAGGAGATGAGGAAGGGAGGAGATGAGGAAGGAAGGGAGGAGATGAGGAAGGGAGGAGACGAGGAAGGGAGGAGATGAGGAAGGGAGGGAGGAGTTGAGGAAGGGAGGAGATGAGGAAGGAAGGGAGGAGATGAGGAAGGAAGGAGTTAAGGAAGGAAGGGAGGAGATGAGAAAGGGAGGAGATGAGGAAGGAAGAGAGGAGATGAGGAAGGGAGGGAGGAGATGAGGAAGGGAGGAGAAAAGGAAGGGAGGAGATGAGGAAGGAAGGGAGGAGATGAGGAAGGGAGGAGACGAGGAAGGGAGGAGATGAGGAAGGAAGGGAGGAGATGAGGAAGGGAGGAGACGAGGAAGGGAGGAGATGAGGAAGGAAGGGAGGAGATGAGGAAGGGAGGAGATGAGGAAGGAAGGGAGGAGTTGAGGAAGGGAGGAGATGAGGAAGGAAGGGAGGAGATGAGGAAGGAAGGAGTTGAGGAAGGAAGGGAGGAGATGAGGAAGGAAGGAGGAGATGAGGAAGGAAGGGAGGAGATGAGAAAGGGAGGAGATGAGGAAGGAAGGGAGGAGTTGAGGAAGGGAGGAGATGAGGAAGGAAGGGAGGAGTTGAGGAAGGAAGGGAGGAGTTGAGGAAGGGAGGAGATGAGGAAGGAAGGGAGGAGATGAGGAAGGAAGGGAGGAGTTGAGGAAGGGAGGAGATGAGGAAGGAAGGAGTTGAGGAAGGAAGGGAGGAGATGAGGAAGGAAGGAGGAGATGAGGAAGGAAGGGAGGAGATGAGAAAGGGAGGAGACGAGGAAGGGAGGGAGGAGATGAGGAAGGAAGGAGATGAGGAAGGAAGGGAGGAGATGAGAAAGGGAGGAGATGAGGAAGGAAGAGAGGAGATGAGGAAGGGAGGAGACAAGGAAGGGAGGAGATGAGGAAGGAAGGGAGGAGATGAGGAAGGGAGGGAGGAGACAAGGAAGTGAGGGAGGAGATGAGGAAGGAAGGGAGGAAATGAGGAAGGGAGGAGACGAGGAAGTGAGGGAGGAGATGAGGAAGGAAGGGAGGAGATGAGGAAGGGAGGAGACGAGGAAGGGAGGGAGGAGACAAGGAAGTGAGGGAGGAGACGAGGAAGGAAGGGAGGAAACGAGGAAGGGAAGGGACGAGGAAGCGAGGGAGGAGATGAGGAAGCAAGGGAGGAGACGAGGAAGCGAGGGAGGAGATGAGGAAGCAAGGGAGGAGACGAGGAAGCGAGGGAGGAGCCGAGGAAGGGAGGAGACGAGGAAGCGAGGGAGGAGACGAGGAAGCGAGGCAGGAGATGAACAACGATGGAGGGGTTCCAGCGTGGTCTTGGGGGGATAATAAGACAGGAGACAACTAACAAGGACCAGACTCCATGTGTTTGTTTATACACACTCTAACACACTGTAACACACACACACACACACACACACACACACTGTAACACACTCTAACACACTGTAACACACACACACACACACACTGTAACACACACACACACACACACACACACACACACACACACTGTAACACACACACACACACACACACACACACACACACTGTAACACACACACACACACACACACACACACTGTAACACACACACACACACACACACACACAAACTGTAACACACACACACACACACACACACACACTGTAACACACACACACACACACACACACTGTAACACACACACACACACACACACACACACACACACTGTAACACACACACACACACACACACTGTAACACACACACACACACACACACACACACTGTAACACACACACACACACTGTAACACACACACACACACACTGTAACACACACACACACTGTAACACACACACACACACTGTAACACACACACACACACACACACTGTAACACACACACACACTGTAACACACACACACACTCTAACACACTGTAACACACACACTGTAACACACACACACACACACACACACACACACTGTAACACACACACACACACACACTCTAACACACTGTAACACACACACTGTAACACACACACACACACACACACACACACACACTGTAACACACACACTGTAACACACACACACACACTGTAACACACACACACACACTGTAACACACACACACACACACACACACACACACACACACTGTAACACACACACACACACTGTAACACACACACACACACTGTAACACACACACACACACACACTCTAACACACACACACACACACACACACTGTAACACACACACACACACACACACACACTGTAACACACACACACACACACACACACTGTAACACACACACACACACACACACACACACTGTAACACACACACACACACACTGTAACACACACACACACACACTGTAACACACACACACACACACACACACACACACTGTAACACACACACACACACACACTGTAACACACACACACACACACACACACACACACACTGTAACACACACACACACACACACTGTAACACACACACAGAAACCACAGGGTCTGTGTTGTATATGTTCGAGGGTCAGATTTTCCCCTTCAGTGATCACCAGGAGGAAGACTTCACTGAGAGGAGGAGGAGGAGACGAGGAAGAGGAGAGAAGGATTTGAGGAGATGAGAGTAAAGAAAGTAAATATATAAGGAGACGGGAGAAGAAAAGGAGGAGAGGAAAGAGGAGGAGGGCGAACAGATGTGTCAGGATAAGGAGACAAGGAAGGGAGATTGAGGTGAGGGGAGGGAGAGGAGGGAGGAGGAGAGGAAAGGAGATGTGACAAGGTGAGGAGAGACAAAGAGGGTGAAAGGATGATGGGAGAGGAGGAGGAGACGAGGGAGGAGGAAGGAAAGGGAGGAAGAGGAGGAGACGAGGGAGGAGAAGACAAGGAGATGAGGGAGGAGGAAGGAAAGGCAGGAAGAGGAGGAGACGTGGAGACAAGGGAGGAGGAAGGAAAGGGAGGAAGAAGAGGAGACGTGGAGACAAGGGAGGAGAAAGGAAAGGGAGGAAGAAGAGGAGACGTGGAGACAAGGGAGGAGGAAGGAAAGGGAGGAAGAGGAGGAGAGGAGGAGATGAGGGCATCTTTGCTATTTTTAGCGTATAGAAGCAACAACAACATTGTAAACAGAATAATTAGTTGGTATTTTTATGTTCTTTGTTTTTTTATGGACTTCGGGGACGACGGTCGGTTTGATGAGGCATTCCTCGGCTTCTCCAGCTCCCTTCGTCCTTAATGGTGATTACACGAGGACGGCTGTGGTCTGTGTGTGTGTGTGTGTGTGTGTGTTTTATACAGTGTGCATGAAAGCCTTCGTGAGTTTACCAAACCAATAGGACCAAACATGTCGTTCCCTGATTCTATACAATCCTCTCTTCACTAATAGAGACCATTTAATAGGCTGCGGTCGTGTGTGTGTGTGTGTGTGTGTGTTTACAGATGTTGAGAGTTGGTCGACGATCTTTCCGTCACGCAAAAAAAAAGTTGTGATGGAAAAATCACTTATTTGATTTCTGAGAAAACGCAGAATGTTAAATAAAAAAACATCAAAACAGCTTTAATTATAAACGATGATGTCATACTAAAAACTACGTATACGTTTAGAAAAAGCACCTCGAAAGGTCGCAAATAATAATAATGTTATATGTGATATAGATGTATTACCCTGTGATCATTTGTTGTCAAAGACGACGTAAACAAGTTGCTTTGTTCCGCTGCTACATGTGGAAGTTACTGCTAGCATCTTAGCCCAACCGCCCCGATCAATAAACACATAAGTTGACAGTTTGTCCTCATATGAATAAAAGCAACAACAAGCATCAACATCTTCACCCTAAGGACCTTAACGAGGCGTTGACACACGTTAGAAAACATAAATACGTACTTTCATGGGTTAGCTAGCAGAGATGCTAGTTGTTAGCATCGTAATAAACTTGCAATTTTGACCCTTTTCTCTAAATATTGCCCCCCTCTCTGCTATGTTTTTATTTCTTTCAAACGAAGTATTGGAGGTCCATTTTTTTCTTTTTTTTAAAATACACTTGTGTGTCCTCATGAATGTGTGTGTGTGTGTGTGTGTGTGTGTGTGTGTGTGTGTGTGTGTGTGTGTGAAATAAGAGAAATGTGAACGGGGAATTAGCTCGACTGGAAAATAGTTTCCACGTTTCTGTGAAATAAAGAAGGAAAGCGAGGAGGAGAGAAAAGTAAACGTCTTAAAGTCGGAGGAAAAAAGAAATGGGGGGGGGTGGGGGGATGTTAATGATTGGTGACGAGCGCATGGTCTCGTGGTCGCCACGGTAACCACCGACCACAGAGACGGTTGCCATGTCATCATGTCAGAACATGTTTATTTATGCTGCCGGTACCACTGAACACACACACACACACACACACACACACACACAAACGCGTACGTGCGTTAGGAAAGTCTCCGGACCGTTGAGTATTAAAGCGGTCGGTTCGGTTTCTGTTTCTGTTCCATCGATGTGATGGCATC
Organism: Chelidonichthys spinosus; assembly: GCA_029853015.1. Taxonomy (NCBI): domain Eukaryota; kingdom Metazoa; phylum Chordata; class Actinopteri; order Perciformes; family Triglidae; genus Chelidonichthys; species Chelidonichthys spinosus. The sequence continues at coordinate 15,074,212 of CM056843.1, read as the reverse complement.
TATCGATTATTGATTATCAGCTGTTGATCAGCTGCCGTTTACAGATAAGATAAGACAGTGTCGTGTTTCTGGCCCTGAACTTTGTCTTTCAGGCAGCAGATACAAGGAAGCCGCCGGCGTGAGTCACCTGATCAGGGACGAGCGGCTCCTCGTCATCGATGTCGATGAAAACCTCGCCGGTCGTGAACTGAGGCGTCTCGCCTGCAAACACACGGCAGAAACAGAACATTTTTAATAAAAAAAACTCTGATTATCATCTTCATCATGTCTGAGAGACTCACGCCTCCACTGCTCCTCCTCGTCCTCCTCGGCCGCTCCTCCCTCCTCCTCCGGGATGCAGCGGTACTCCTCCAGCTGGCGGATGCTGCACTGGCCGACCACCGGCTTCCTGCCGAACTGCCGGTTATCGATGACCTTGATGACGATGGGCGGCATGTAGAGCTCCTCGCGGGGGAGTCTCTGCCGAGAGGGAGGGGGGAGGGGGTGAGGAGGAGGGGGTTACAGGGAGAAACATGACCTACGCCTTGCTCTAATTGGCCATGCCACCTGCACGCCTGATGCTGATTGGCTGTGGCCGCCGACTGTCTGAAGCTGATTGGTCACGCCTCGCCGGCGGCCCAATCAGGGGCACCGTTACACCTAAGCTGGCCCCGCCCACGTTAAAAGGACATAAACGACAGAACCCATCGTGGTCGGGTTTGATCTTCAATCAGCATCTCGGATCTCAGTTTACGATGTTAAATGAATGTTTACGTGAAAAATCGACATTTATCGGAAAAGACAACGTGACCGACTGAAACCGCAGAAGGTCGCCAAACATGAATATCTCCAAAGGGAGAATCATGTGATCGCAGCACAGGTAGGCGGCTGCGACACTGCAGGCACTCCACGACCGCATGTGAGCAAGGGCCCATCACGACACTGCTTGCATTTTTAATTATAATTATCATTATTATTTTTATTATTATTGTTTTCACCATTATTATTATTATTATTATTGATATTATTATTATTCTGGGGGCACAAATCCACCAGAAATACTACAGGAGGGGAACGTTTGACCTCATTGGGCCGACTGGAGGAAAAAAAGAAACATGTGTTTGACCTCTCGGCTTTAAAAGGACGACTCATGATGCTCAACGCTCGGAGCCGACATGAGGCGGTTCAGATCTTTAAAGACGTGAATCCAAGGAAACTCTGTCCGGAACACTTACACAGTCAACTTAAGGTCTGAATGTTGAGAACATGAACTGCTTGGACCCGGTTCAGGGAACTTCAGGGAACTTCAGGGAACCGCGGCGTCAACGCAGGACCGTAATCCTGTTAACGCAAGGCTACGTATCTGAGGGGAAAATATGTGAATATTTCCACCCAATTAAAGCTGTCATAATAAAACAGCGTGATCAACTTCAGACCTTAATATTGTTAACGTTAAACTCTCCGTTCTGGAGCCGTCGGAAGGAAAAACCTGTGAATATTTCCATATTTCTGTTTTTATAAGACAGCAGTGAGGATAAAGTCATGGCGTCCAGATCAATTCAGTGGACATATATTCAGAAAGGGTAGACCTTTTATTTATAGCATATAATAGACTATATTAAGGAGAGACCATCAAAAAAGACATCATACTTTTTTGAAGCTATAAAGTACGATGTTAAACTTTGTAAGTAGAAATTAGACATCTTTTTTTGTGAAAATGTAAAATAAATTACATTAATGCCCATAAAAATATTTGAAAGTATTCTATTTGATATTGAGAGTGTTAATATATTATATATATTTTATATTTCTGAGGTATTTAAAGATATCGTGTCTGAAGTCACTCTCCCTCCGTGTGTGTTGTTATCGGAGCATCTCCCTGCTCTGTTGATAGAGCCTGAAGGTGTCAATGGCTACAATGTTATAAAATTGTTCCCTAAAACAGTAACTGAGTACATTTACATAAGTACTGTACACTTGTAAGGTACTTATACTTTAATTGATACTTTTTACTCCGCTGCATTTGTTATCTGAAGTTTTTTCATATTGTAGAAACAGAAAAACATGAAAAGGATTAGTTGCAAATACTTTTGTTGTAAATACGTCTATTTTGTTCTCTTGTTTTGTAAATTCTTGTTTTGTGACTGTGACTAAATAATAAATAATAAAAAAGTTTTTTCATATTTAAATTTTACCATAAATAAATAAATAATCTTATGAAACAAACTGCATTCTAGAAGATTGAAGCTGTGGGATATTTATGGTCTCACATGGTTCCGTTTATAGAAAGTCTCTTGGAGGGACTGAAAGAGGAATTGGGAGAATGTAAATTAGCACTTTAAAAGGACAACATTTATGAGAAACCCCCGCGGAGCTCTTCATCAACACCGATCACTTATTGACGACTTCGCTGAGGGCCGACCCACAATAACGGATTCCCACTTCAATGGTGGTGTCGAACCGAGACTCTGATGTTTCAGCATCAAAACGACCGCAGCGGCCGAACATCATCTCAGTTGTTTATTTGCTTTGTCGTCTGCTTGTGTGAAGACAACAGAGGGAAGCAGCTGGTCTTCTTGGGTTTGGTGTTTTTGACTTTGCATGAGTAAAGTTTTGACCTATTCTTTCCCCTCATGAAGGATTCACCGCAGCGCGAGCCTTTCGGGAGCCACATAAACGTCTTTAATTGCAGCTTCCTGCGGTCCAATCTGGAGTGAAAAAAGCTGATTATTTCTCGTGAGTCACACAAGTTCAGTACAAGCCGAAGAACAACAAGCAAGAAGTCCGAGTGAGCTCCGCTAACGCCGCCAACGCCGCCAACGCCGCCAACGCCGCCAACGCCGCCAACGCCGGAAACTGGATCATTATTTTATTATGAATTATTTGTTTTACGTCCGGAAAAAAAAGATTTAATCGTATCTACATATCGTACAAACTTGGTCATGGAGGTCAAATAAAAACAGACAAAATGCATCAAGAGAAAAGTTTGGCGAGTTTGTCACATGGTCACATGGTCACATGATCTCTGACTGAAGGGGATTTTATTACCCCAAAATTACTAGAAAGTATGATGTTGAGCATCTTTCTATTATTATATTGTTTTTGTGCATCACATGACCTTTGTTCTGCAGGAACGTTAAAAGCACCGAGTCAGCGTTAGTAGAACTCCTTCCACACTGACAGCAGACTGACATAAACCACGAAGCCTGATGACATCACGGCGGCATTTTCTCACCACGTCGAGGACGAGCGTGTTCACGTCGAAGTTGGGCTTCTTCTTCATGTTGCGGATGACGCAGCTCTGGACCACGACGCCGCCGCACTCCACCTGCAGGCTCGGCGAGGTGATGCTGGCCAGCTGGAAGCTCTTCAGGTTGCGGAGGCCCCACGCTAAGATCTGGGGGGGGGGGGGGGGTGGCAGTGTTTAATACCTCAAAGTCGACTCAATGATCTTTTTAAAAACACATCCTAAGCATTTAGTCGGGAGAAACTTGACGTCTTGCTTGAAGGCTCTTCCACATGCAGATTCAGGGATCGAACCCCCGACCTTGAAGTCAAAACACGACCAGCTCTACCCCCTGAGGGAAATTATGTTGCACTACTTGCAAGACAATTTACAGGATCAAACAAGTAATTGAGAAAATGATTTATTGTGCATCTGTAACTGACAATAGTTAGCCAAGCTAGCCTATTTATGCTAAGCTAAGCTAAGCTAACCATCTGTTAGCTGAAGCTTCGTATCGAATCGACAGACTTCAGTTGGTAAGAAAACAAATAAGGGTCGACCACATAACGTCGAAGTATCCCTCTGAGATCGTTCAGATCGTACACGAGACTCTTCCAAGGAAAACAACAACACACACAGCGGCTGAAGCTAGCGGTACCTCGATGGCGGTTCTCTGCAGAACGGGTTTGATTCCCTGAGGAACCACGAAGACGTTGGGTTCCCTCTGAGGGGGCGGGGGCGGGAGGTCCTCCTCGTCCGGCTGCCAATAGGAAAGCAGGACAGTGGTGAGTCATCGATAGGAGACACGGGACAAAAAGATGGCAGCTTAAATAAGTAAGTGTTTAGAGTTGACGTGTCATATGACGTTAGCGTTACAACACACAAATACAACATACAAGTCTCGTTATTAGTAGAAAACAACTGAGAGGACACGTTTATTTGTTATGTAACAGTATGATTTTCCCCTGGTATTTAGTTATTAAATACGATTATAATTATTTATAAAGAATATCGAATGCTGATCGTGAAATCATTTTGATCACAAGAAATAAAGAGTGTTAAAAATAACTGTACGTTTAAAATCATGAAACAATGACAACAATATACTTTTAATACTTTTAATCTAAATTTAAATATGTTGTTTAAAAATGTCCTTTTTGGCCTTCCGTAAAAATCCGACAAAACAGAAAGAAAAAAGGGTTTGTGGGCGTTTTTGATGATTAAAGGATGAAAAGAAAAAGTGCACGTGAACAGCTTGCGATGTGAGGTCTGTGACGTGCACGTATGAGGAAGTTAGCTTGTGTGTCCGGTTCGTACCCACTGCTGAAGACTTCCGGAGAGGAATCCTGGAAACATCAACTGAGGAAGAAGAGAGGAAGTGGAGATGAAGAGGAGATGAAGAGAAGCAAAGAGGAGGATTTTCACACTTCTCACGCCATTTCTGATTGGTTTAAAAGTGTCTTATCACCAGGTTTCATTTAAACAGAGATTTGGGTTTCTAGAGAAAATTCATATTAACAATACAAAATGGTAAAATAGCATCAAGGAGAGAGTTTCATGCTAGTTATTACCTCGTCCAGGACGTGCATGGAGGTCATGATGTCTCCCTGGAGGTGAGACAGAAGACACTTTGAATTTAAAAGCTGAAAATGTGAAATAAATCAGAGAAAAGAAGAAAAACGATAAACTGACCTCCTGACCCGGAATATGATGAACCGCCGGCTGTAGAAAATGATATGCAAATTATAAATTAGTATGAATAAATCACAATAAATACACCTTAAACAACACATTGCTGTGCTGGCGCTGTGGGCGGACCGTCGACCTCTGACCTTTTCCCTGCGTATGAGCTCGAAGGCGGCCAGCAGTTCGCCGGCGCTCTTGTCCCCTTTGTGGATCGGGAACCAGGCCAGCTGGGGGGAGGCGGTCTGGGAGGGCCGGCAAACACAGCGACCCATGAACTCATCTGCACCCTGGACACACACACATATACGTATGTATACATATATAACATTTTTATACAAAGAAAATTCATATTAAACTATGACGAACTTTCATTTTGTGTCTATTTTGTCTCTTTTTGCATTCTCTCTGCTGGCCACCAGGGGGCGACTCCTCTCTTGTTGTATAGAAGTCTATGAGAAAATGGTCCTACTTCTCTCTGCTGGCCACCAGGGGGCGACTCCTCTCTTGTTGTATAGAAGTCTATGAGAAAATGGTCCTACTTCTCTCTGCTGGCCACCAGGGGGCGACTCCTCTCTTGTTGTATAGAAGTCTATGAGAAAATGGTCCTACTTCTCTCTGCTGGCCACTAGGGGGCGACTCCTCTCTGGTTGTATAGAAGTCTATGAGAAAATGGTCCTACTTCTCTCTGCTGGCCACCAGGGGGCGACTCCTCTCTTGTTGTATAGAAGTCTATGAGAAAATGGTCCTACTTCTCTCTGCTGGCCACTAGGGGGCGACTCCTCTCTGGTTGTATAGAAGTCTATGAGAAAATGGTCCTCTTCTCTCTGCTGGCCACCAGGGGGCGACTCCTCTCTGGTTGTATAGAAGTCTATGAGAAAATGGTCCTACTTCTCTCTGCTGGGCACCAGGGGGGGACTCCTCTCTGGTTGTATAGAAGTCTATGAGAAAATGGTCCTACTTCTCTCTGCTGGCCACCAGGGGGCGACTCCTCTCTTGTTGTATAGAAGTCTATGAGAAAATGGTCCTACTTCTCTCTGCTGGCCACCAGGGGGCGACTCCTCTCTGGTTGTATAGAAGTCTATGAGAAAATGGTCCTACTTCTCTCTGCTGGCCACCAGGGGGCGACTCCTCTCTGGTTGTATAGAAGTCTATGAGAAAATGGTCCTACTTCTCTCTGCTGGCCACAAGGGGGCGCTCCTCTCTGGTTGTATAGAAGTCTATGAGAAAATGGTCCTACTTCTCTCTGCTGGCCACCAGGGGGCGACTCCTCTCTGGTTGTATAGAAGTCTATGAGAAAATGGTCCTACTTCTCTCTGCTGGCCACCAGGGGGCGACTCCTCTCTGGTTGTATAGAAGTCTATGAGAAAATGGTCCTACTTCTCTCTGCTGGCCACCAGGGGGCGACTCACATATGTGTCCTGATCATAGAGCTCCACCACCACGTTGGGAGGCGTGGCCGCCATGGCCTCGGGGTCTCCGAAGACCTCCACCTCGTAGAAGATGAGCGTCTGGTCCCAGGTGGGGTTCAGGGTGTTCCGCACCGTCACCGTCTTCTGGGACTGGTGGAGGAAGGACACGATCGCGTAGGGGTCTGGGGGGGTACACAGCAGATATGTAGACCTCCACCAAGACCACATGCTCAACCCGCTCACCAGGGAAACTGTTTCCACAAACTACAGATACAAACGTATTTCATGCATTCAGGAAGAGCTAGTGACGTAGCATAGCGATGGTTATTTAAGTTACGAGTTCCAATAAGACAAGGAGTGAAAGGATTGGTCAAACAAGCACAGGACTTTCACCAAGGAGACCGCTGTCCTTGTCCCCGTTTGCATTCAAAAGTCAACGTTCACTTTAAGTTTTTTACAATTTTTCCGTTGGGCCCATTACTTAACATTACATAAGAAAGTCCACTAGCGTGTTTTTTATTTATTTAAGCTAGTTACGATTACGGTTTTCATGTTGTGTAATATTTGTTACCTTAGCAATCGGATCACAACGTTAACCACGCGGTATCGTATGTTTCTGCGTATAATGGTATGATGACGACATTACTTCTGGGGACATTAACGTTGTTTCTTGGCCAATGCTAGTTGAG
>CM056843.1:15009723-15059723 GCA_029853015.1 Chelidonichthys spinosus | reverse complement strand
ACACAGCGGGTCAGCAACAAACACAGCGGGTCAACAACACACACAGCAAGTCAACAACACACACAGCGGGTCAGCAACACACACAGTGGGTCAGCAACACACACAGCGGGTCAACAACACACACAGCGGGTCAACAACACAAACAGCGGGTTAACAACACACACAGCGGGTCAGCAACACACACAGCGCGTCAACAACACACACAGCGGGTCAGCAACACAGACAGTGGGTGGGTCAGAGGACGAAGCTTGTGTGTGTGTGTGTGTGTGTGTACCTTGAGGAAGACGGTCTGCAGCTGTCCGCAGTGTTTCCCACAATGCTCCTGGGAGAAGATGACGGTATGCGCCGGGATGCGGTGGTACGCCACCCGGCGGTCACCCTGCAGCATCCAGATCACGATGTCTGGCAGGCTGTTCTGAGGCTGGGCGAGAGACCGAGAGAGAATTCAAGACCTGTCTAAGAGTGTTCTGAATGCCTCTGGGTCATCGCCACGGCGACCGCCTCACCTCCTCGGCCATGGCCCTCAGCCTGCTGGTCCAGTCCTCGGCCTGCTCCAGCACCGTGGACAGCTCCGTGGCGGGTCCGTGCTTCAGGGCCGTCGCCGCTGCCACGATCTGCTGCAGGTGGAGCGTGCGGATGTGCCTCAGCGAGCGGTCCAGAGGGGTGGCACACTGCCATTGGTCCAGAGAGGGCAGCTCCTCGCTGGGGGGGGGGGGGGGGGGGGGGGCGGGCAAGAGCAGCGTCACTCTGCTGGCAGGAAGTAACAGAGTACTCCAGGAGATGTACTCACCTGCAGTCGGCGATGACCTGCTCCAGCAGCTCCACCACCCGGAGCTCCACCTCCTCCAGATCTCCACCCGCCTTCACCTCCAGCTGCACCCGCTGCAGGTTCGCCTCCTGCACACACACACACACACACACACGTTCAGACGGCACATTCACTGCTTTTACAAAAACAGAAACTTAAATCCGGCGCCCACCAGTCTCTCAAGGATCGCCAGCAGAGCGTTGAGGGCCTCGATCCGCGGTTTGATGTCCTCCCACTCGGAGGACAGGACCACCACCGGCTTCACGTTGCCCCAGGGGAGGTAGTAGTAGTGGCAGCCTGCAGGACACACACACACACACAGAGGATTAAATGCTAATATTGTTTTAAAAAACTGCATTCTCTCTGCTGGCCACAAGGGGGCAAAATCCAGACAAATCTGAGACAAATCTGTGAAAATATTATATTTAATCAAACATGTATTTATTTTCTAATTTTTTAATTAAAAAAATACAAAAATATGTACATATGTGCATATGTATTATTAATAATAAATATAAAAATATATAAATAGGTCATTGTGATGTCGATTACGAGACTACTGGCTCTAAAACTACCATTCAAACTACGACAACACTGCACGCTGGCCCTTTAAATACCCGCACCGCATCCCGACCTACCGTCAAACACGGCCCTGCTGAACTGGGTGGTGGACGCCAGTGGGAGGCAGGTGTAGTCGAACTTGTTGCCGTAGTTACCGATGCTAACCTCGAACTGGATGGCGTCGTCGACGTCCTGCAGGAGCGTGGCCGAGTAGAACGCCACGAAGAGGGAGAACTTCCTCTTCCGGAGGAACTTCTGCTGGACGGAGAACAGAATGAGAGACGGAGGGAAAGATGGACGACAGGGGTTTCTGAGGCTCCTCCCCCTCCCTCACCTCCACCACCAGCAGGTCGTCCGATGGGATGTCTTCGGTCCGCTGCTCCGGCTTGTCTGCCAGTTTGGTGGTTAGCTCCAGTAAGACTCGGCCGCGGTACGCCACGCCCTCGCCCTAGTAGGAACAACACACGGTGTTAAAACTAAACCCGTTCATTTGTGAGCTTTAAAGGACAAAACAAAAGTGGTAAACTGGCACTGAAAAACCATGTTAGTAACCATGACAACCGCTCAACAAAATAACCCAGTAAAGAAAAAGTCGGTGGGAAATATTACATTCTGATAAATTGTGGCTAAATTCTAATCACGCTACAAGTTCCCTGATATTCCAGTACGTTGTTACGTTATGTTGTTACACTACTTTGTGACGTTATATTGTGAATGTTAAGTTAAGTTACATTTTGCCGTTATGTTTTGCCATTACGTTTTGCCATTACGGTGTTACATTACGGTTCTATGTTATGACATTATGTTGTGATGTTAAGTTTTTAAGTTACGTTGTTGCTCTGTTACGTTGTGGCATTGTTACGTTGTTAAGTTATGTCACGTTGCCACATTACCCTGTCACGTTACGTTGTTACGTTGCGTATGTTGCGTTGGTACGTTACATTGTTACGTTACGTTTTTGTGTTAAGTTGTTACACTACAAAGTTGCCTGAAGAGAGTCAACCTAAAGCTACGTAGTTGCCAGCATATTTAAAATTGAAAAATAAAAAGGTGAAGTTACTTTTCCGAAGTTGAGCGCCTCGTGTGGATCGTTGAAGGCGGTGAACTCCCTCGGGCTTCCGTACAGGTTAACGAAACAGGGGCCGAACGTCGGCAGGAAGCCCAGACTGTCGTCGACTGCAACACAAAACACACCATTTCATCGTGAACAGGATGCGAAGGCGACGGAGATCAGGAAGGGATTCATCGATTGGTGAAATCACGTGCAAACGACAAAAACAAGATTCAGAGGATTTCGTCAGAATCAAGATGGAATCAGTTACGAGCGCAAAGGTGAAGGAAAATAATCACAGAATGAAGAGCAGGAATGAAACAGAGGATGACGTACTGCCAGAGGGGGCGCTCCGCGGCGTCACGTCATCTGGATGCGTGGAGAGGAAGGATGGTTCAGAATCACAGACAGGAAACAGGCGACTTCATCGCTAACGCAATGCACTTCACCACGACTTCACCACGACTTCACCACGGCACAAACAGTTAGGTGTTTTTAAGTTACATTCAAGGACCACGTCAGCGCTCAGCACACAAAGCGTCACCATGTTAGTCTTCATGCGAGTCCCCGGTGGAACCGGATCCACCTGTTGGTTCGAGACTTTCAGAAGAAAGAAGCTTTCTTCTGAGAACCCGTCCACAACAAGCTCATTCTAACAGAACCCAAGCCACGCCCCCTTCAGGTTGTATTATTAGGGGGAAAAATATGTTTGTAAATACCGGTATGTAAAATATGCAATTCTATTTATCGCTCTCTGCAAAGATTCGTCCAGACAAAAAATTGGACGTGACATTGTCGTAATTCTGGCTTCACAAGTGGGAAGTAGCATCTTCCGACGAGCATGTGAAGGCACAGAAAGGGACCAGACTCCAGCCCAAAACCAGAAGGCCTGTAGTCTGCAGTGAACCCGGACCAGGTGGAGCCACATAAACCTGACAAATCCAGGAGAGACCAGGCACGTTGGGGGTTTAACTAAACAGATAGAAGCTCTGGGACAAAATACGATTTTAAAACCCAAATCTTGACATTTAAAGGTTGTATCAGCGATTCTGGTTGCCCTCACTTCCGTCGCGAGATCCACAACAAACAGAGCCAGCTAGCCCCTCCCTCCCGTGTTTTGAAAATGATCATGGACGCGCATTTTCATGAACGTGCCACCCACCCCTTGTCTGTGATTGGTTGGAACACTGTTTATTTTGCTTTTGAGGTGTTGGTAGTACCATTTGTGTTTGGTGCGATCTCGGAACCTAGGCTCCCTAGAGAGACACGTTTTTTTGACGGCCTGCTTATGGGGCGGGCAGCTAGCAGATCGTGAGGTAAAAACAGATGAATGTGATAATTTATGTTTCTGCCCAGAATCGCTGATACAACCTTTAAGTGCAAAATATTTTATATTTATTGCTCTTAAATGTTGCTAAGTGAAGTGTTACCGTGTCTATTAGCCTATGAAACGCTTATGCTAATAAAATGCTACAGCACTTACCATCCTGACAACCATAGCCAACATGCTAGCTATTAGCATATGCTAATTGCTAATGCTAAAATGAGCACAGAATTAGCATGCTATCTAGGGAGCTATCTAGCTAATAATACCACATCAACTTCATGCTTAAACACAGCGCAGTCAAAGCCAGCCAGTTCCCGTCTAAACCCGGTCCAAACCAAACTGGTTTGGGTCCAGTTTTAGACCGGTTTCAGACTTAGTAGCCTACCGTCGATCTCTCCACCGGGGGCGGAGATCTTCGACATGCAGAGGTGGGTGGTGCCGATGACGTCGTTGTGACTGGCTCTGTCCCTGAAACGACAACGTGAGAGGAAATGGTGAATCTCCCGAAAAGAAAATGTTAAATAAATAAAAGTCAGATATCAGTGAGGCTTCACCAGTCCAGGATCCTGATCCTCATCTTCTCACACATGGAAGGAAACTGGGAGGATAAAAAGAGAGAAAACACTCATGTAATGCTAATAGTGAAGTTGTACAACGTGGTGAGTTGCCGTGTTTTGGCGAACGTCTCACCCTGATGGGCATCGCCAGACTCTGGTTCCATTGTGGGTTGGCGTTCTTCTCCAGGATCTTGGTGCAGACCTGAAAAAGAAAAATACCAGCACACGTTTCACGGTTCGGTGCTGCGTTTGGGGGGTTTAGGATTAAAAAGAAACACCGGGCTGAAATGACGCACGGTTTTGCCGGCGAAGTGGATCTCCACCAGAGGATCCACCAGGTTCTTCCTGTTGCTGTCGAAGCCCAGAATCTGCCTCATCCCGTCCATGAAGGCGTCGTCCACTGCAGACAGAACAACAGGACGCCGTTAAAGAATCTGTCGATGCTCGTAATAAAACAGCAAAAAGCAGAGGTCTCACTTTGTGGCAGGTCTTCAGCCCTGAAGACCCTCAGGGTGAACGTGGCCCCTCTCAGGGACAGACCAGCCGGTCTCAGCAGGTTTCCTTCGATGTCTTCTTTATCTTCCACACACTCACGTTTATCAGCCTGCAAATACACACATAAAAATACACAAACACAAACACACACAAACACACATATGCACATAAATGAACACCTGCATTTACTAAGAGAAAAATGTGGAATATACAATATAGAAAATATGTGCCCTATGTTCCCTCAGTCCTATGTTCCCTCAGTCCTATGTTCCCTCAACCCCTTTGGGGGGTTAGGGTCACTGTGACATCACAACGGTCTAGTAGCTACGATCTGGCGTACTCACATCTCATGTAACCCGAAACCTGAACCCTTTCATAGAAGTGAGGGAACAAAGGGATGACTCCCGTAAAATGCTAGCCTTTAGCGTGTTAGCATTGGCATTTCAAAGTACAGCTAAGGCTGGCAGAAAAAAACTGGTGAACCATCACGACATCCGACCCGACTCACCGGCGGTTCATCTCCAGCTGCCAGAACGAACAGGCTGACCTTCAGGTAACCTTTGACCCCAGCAGAGAGGTCGTCTGGGTCACACAGCAGCAGCCATTTCCTCAGGAAGCAGTGTCCTAGAGAGAGAGAGAGGGGGCGGGCCTAAAGACTTCCAACTAGCCAATGAAAAATATATTTATAGAAAGTGTACTACAGTTATTTTAAACGTATGTTTAAAGTCTTATGATGAAGAAAATATACTTTAAATTATGATGTATACTTTCAATATATTTCTTTGTAAGCATATTTGTGATTTATTAGTCAAAGTGTACATGTATTTGAAATACACTGGAGTGACAGTTTCCATACAAATACAACATAAAGGCACACTCACTGTGTTCATTGTAGACATTGCCCACATCCAACTGTAACAAAAGAAGATACCTCCATTTTACACCAAGTACTTTGGGTAGAGGGGTAAATCCAGGTGTGAGTGTTTACTAGAAATCGGTGCAGATCAGTGGGTGTGGCCTGCGGAGCTGTGCATTGTGGGAGTTGTTCCACATGCACCAAAAAGTCAAAAATGTCTGCCTTTTCTCGGTCAAGAAGGCACCAACTTCTACATTTATTCTACATTTCCACGACATATATGACCCACATGAAGTGAAGGATCCTTTAGGTACATTTAATATTTTACATTCTTCTGATGGTTTTAAATGCAAGACTTCTACTTTGTGAAGTACTTCCACAGTGTGGTGGTAGTACTTTTACCTGGAACGTTTAAAGTCTAAAATGTCAGATCACCTTGAATTCTCCGATCACAGCGTCGGTCCTGAGCGAGCGAGAGTCACACATCTGTGGAGAGAGAGAGTTTACATTCCCTGTACAGTGAAATAACAACAACAACAACAACACAATGCTCACTGTGATGAAGATCGGCTCATCAAACAAATCCGATGGCGTCTCGAAGAAATTCAGGAAGAACGTCTGTCGGGAGGGGGAAGAAAAAAACACTCACGCTGCAGTTAATAAACCCATTATTTATGATTTAAAACCTTTCGTGTCGTTTACCTCATCAAAGACCGGGTTGTTCCCCTTCCTGATGCGGGTCCTCTTGGTCTGGCCGGCCACCGTTACCTTGACAACGGGCTTGATGTTGATGCCCGGCAACTGTCGGCCCTCGATGACCCGAATGCGAACCTGGACGGCAAAGTTCATATTTATCTTAGTGTCATTCAGCGTGTAATACCTTTTAAAATGTACTATATATATATATATATATAGGGGACCCTTGTGTAATGTTCCAAAACCACCACAAGGTGATGCTGTGAGCTAAAGTAAAGTGTTTTCCAGCTTTGACTTAGAGCAGCGATCTGCTTTGCAGGAATTCACAATGTGTCTGTTTTTTAGAAACACGCCTGGAGACGATTGTCGTGTTTTTGTTTGATTCCTAAAAGAATCCGGCTCTCTGCGTGTGATCCGGTTTCTCCGGTCCAGCTTCGTATACCTGCAGGTCCTGAGGTTTGTTGGGCAGCGGTCTGGCCTGGCTGCTGCCTCCCCTCCTCCTCTTCCTCAACCCTCCGTGAGCATTGTAGGCCGGCGGTGAGCGTTTCGGCGTCTGAGCGGTGGGGGACTCCCGACCCGGGGGCCCCTGGGGGCCGACGATGATCATGGAGCGCCCGTCGTCCGGACCCTGGTCCTCCGTCGGCTCCAGCAGGATCATGCTCTCTGTGTCCTCCTCGCCCAACGTGTCCAGAGAAATCACTGCGTGTTGACAGAAAGTGGTCCCAAATATCACGTTGTTACATTTAAAACATGCTAATAATCGTATTCTATTCATCACCGTGGAAACAGAGTTAAGGAGTTGTTTTTACTTGTGAGGGTGTCCAGCTCCACACCGGGGTTGTTGTTGTGGGGCTGAACCTCCGGCGGAGGAGGAGGCTGGAACATGGGAGCCGATCCCGCAGGAGGGATGTAGGAAACCTGCAGGCTCAACGTGGCCTAGTGGGAACACGGCACGGGATTAAGACCAGGAGTTCAGCTGGAAACCTGACTTCAGATCAGGTTCAAGCAACACAACTGGATCATTGGGTTCAGGGGAGGAGGAGGTGGACGTTAACTTGACATTTAGTTTAGCGTGAACACTGGTCTCCTGGATGAAAGTCTCCCCCCCTTAACGTGTTGCCACGGAAGTTTTATCTACAAAACAAGCACACAGATGGACGGGGAACGGCTGGATTGTCTTTGGGTGGGAACACTCCGGTGGAAGGGTTAGTCTTCTGCCGTTTCCTTGAACAGGAAAAAGCAGCTTAGGTGATGAAGCTGTAAACAAAGATGTCAGAGTCGGCTTTACGCTCAGGTTCTCCGCAGGCCTGATGGTGGAGATGTAAAAGCTCATGTTCTGTACATTCAAAACTTTTATTCTACTTCACAGTGTGTGTGTGTGTGTGTGTGTGTGTGTGTGTGTGTGTGTGTGTGGACATCCATCAGATCCACGGTGACACCGAGAGGAAGACTTTGTTTTGGATTCAGGAAACGAGGACGGCAAACAGAACGATGTTTCATCTGCAGAAGACTGTATGTGTGTGTGATGCTTGTTCTTCTAACAATGTGGGGACCAACACGGTTTTTAGGCCTTGTGAGGACCTTTAGTCGAAAGTTCTGTTTGAGGATTAGGATGTGTTCGGTTTTTGGATTAGACATGTAGCTGTGGATGTAGCGTTCATTGAACTCAAGTATATTTATATTTATAAAAAGGGGAATTGTAGTTTAACTGGCACTCAACTTTAGCATAGCAACGTGTACTGATAGCCAAGTTAGCTTAGCACAAGTCTGTACAACTTAAAACAAATAAAAATGTAATCGTCTTCATTCAAAATGTAAAAATAGAGAGAGAAAGGCAGACAGGAAGTTGGCTCACCCCCGTGTTGTTCCTCTTGGTGTCCAGCAGGGAGACGGTGAAGGTGGCGGCCATGTTGGGAGCGTTGAGAACATCTCGGAGGGCCAGCCGGGTTTCCCCCAGAAACCTGAACACAAACACAGCACCTTATCGTCGGCGTTGGGGCGTTAAGAAAAATCCTCTTTCTGCGCAATATTTAGCATGTGGGCGAGAAATGTTAAAATATGCATGTGTCCGAGCTAACCAATCAGAAGCCAGGAGGGGAGGAGTCCCCGCTGAAAGTATCTAAATATGTAAACAGCTCATTATTTACCATTAACACAAGTATATATTAATAAACCTCACTTCTACTTCAACGTGGATGGATGGATGGATGGATAGATAGATAGAGTTTGTTCACGGCGGATGAACGGATCGCTAAATCAATCAACGCCACGGCGGGTGAATGGGTGGAAATATGAGCGAATAAATACCCGAGGATCACAATGAGAGGATGACCTCGTCCCCTTCTGAAGCCGAATGCTCCAAAAATAACCATCTGAAGGGGGGGAGGGGTTCCATAAAACAAACAAGTCTGGACACACGTCCCTCACCCAACCCCCGTCTGTGACCCTAGATTGGTCCGATCCAACCAACCATCTCTCTAGGTCTCGGTCTGTGGGAGGGGTTCTAACTGGCGTACCTGTTCCTGCCCATCTTCTCGTGGTCTTTGACCACACAGTGCAGCTCGGCTCCGGAGTCCAGAGGGACCCCCTTCAGATCCCATTCGAACCCCTGACAGCGAGACAGGAAGCAGCACGTAAGTGAGGCCATCAGTAACTTCCCCAGATGTTTGAGAGAGTCGACATCAACGTCCAACAATCATGGAAGTTATAAGCGTCGGAAAGAGATTCAGCCTTTCTATAGGATCGGGTTTTTTCACAATAAAATCTCTGTCCTGTAGGTTTAATATCATGACCGTCCTCCAGCAACAACAAAAGCTAAAACAACAAAGATATTTGATATATATATTGTGTTTTTTTAACCAAATATTAGAGGCTGTGTACATGACGTACCTCGTTCCAGACGGGATTCGGGTTGTTCTTGATGACCTTGGTCTTCTTCTTGGACCCTGAAGAAAATAGAGGAACCAGGAAACAATTAAGAGTGAGTAAGTTCTGTAATGCAGCTAACTGCTTTATTCAGTCATAAGTTATAACTTATCTAAAACTAGCCTGCAGGTTGATTCCAGTTAGCGTACATAGCCACCTCGCAACTTCCGCTAGCAAAACCTCAAATGTATAGGTTTGTACCATATTTCCGAAAAAAAAAACAATGTTTCAACTTAAAGTAAAATTAATTCACATCACAACGCCGTCAAGCTACCTCAAAGTAACGACGCAGACAGAGAGAGCAGGCAGGCCACGGCAGGATGAAGTGGGCCTTTCGACTGCATTCATTAAAAAAAAATCAGACACCAGAATACAACAGCCATCAGAAAAATCAGAAGATCCGATTTTTCTCGCCAACAGTGGCCTCGCTTCATTCACGCACGCAAACAGCTACCGACAACGTGGCTAGGTATTATACCTTTAGCATTTTAAAGATTGTTTGCTAAGATGCTAATTAGACGTTCGGTACTAATAGACTAGAATGATCGTTTTGATACATGATGCGTTTTTGGAGGCAACGTCGAGACCAAACATGACTCAGTGAGCAGAAAATAGCAGTGTGTGTGTGTGTGTGTGTGTGTGTGTGTGTGTTATCTTCCTGTAACATGGAGTTCTGAGCTCTGATTTCCTGTCTGTTGGGCATGCTCGGCAGGAACAGGACATACGACCAATAAACTGCCAGGATGATTCATTAGTGAGAGCTCTTATCACACACACACACTCACACACACACACACCACACACACACACACACACACGCAAACACACACACACACACACAGGAGTGTGATGTGAATAATATCATTGGGGACAATTATCATTTCCATTTGGGTTTTTGGTGAAGAAGAGGAACAGCAGACATCGAGAAGTTCTTTCCAGAAGAAAAGGAAACGGAGACAATGACTATTGTCTGAACGTAGAAGTTACTCAGTTATTTCCAGAGAACGACCTCTGGTCCGGAATAGGACAGATAAATAGTTCTGCAGCTATCCCTCCTAGCATGCTAACATTTGTCTCCATGGTAACTCGACTGATTTAAGATCAGTAACGGTCAACACTGAATGTAAACGCACAAATTCTTCCTCTCCGTACACACACACCTCATGGTTGTTTGCTTTCCTGCCCCCCCCCCCCTCCCTGCAGTCGTCACACACACACACACACACACACACACACCTATCTACCTGACACACACACACCCACACAAAGACCTACGTAAGTGTACCTCCGTTCTTGGAAGGCTGCTTTGAAAAACACCTCCACCCTTCAACGGCAGGGAGGTCAAGAGGGTACATGTGTGTGTGTTCATGTGTGTGTGTGTGTGTGTGTGTGTGTGCATCTCAAAGGGTTCATATCTCAGCTGGGGTCGACAGAGACAGGAAGTGGCACAGCAACTAACTTCCTGGTTGCTCCAGCGTGTTGGCACAGTCTGTTGGGAGCCGAGAATAGACTGAGACCTAAGTTTAGACTCGCGTGACGCCGGCGACGTTGGCATGTCAGCGTTCTGGTCCAAAAAGCTAAAAACACAAAACAAGTTCTTATTGTATATTTAGTTGCCCCTCCCACAGCAACCAGATCAGTTCATTCCAAACTCAGCACCGATTAACTCACTTTAGTGACCTACGAAAAACAACAATGCGGAAAGAATATTTCCATACTTGAGTACTTCTACTTCTACTTAAGTATTTCTACGTCTACTTGAGTATTTCTACTACTTCTACTTGAATAAAGGTCTTCCAGCGCCGGCTGTGTGCGATGGCACCAGGAAACGGTGTCAGGACAAAGGCAGGAAGCTACCGGCAGCGCTAGCCTCATTAACAAGACGCACTCGGACTCGTGGAAAGTACAAACAACAGCCCGAAGGAAAAACAGGCCAGGTAGCCAAGTCGCCCTCAACCCCAGTGCCATTTGGCATCCCCAGCTGATTCAAACAAGATTCCTATCTTTTGCAACAACAATGCGGATCTGTACGTTTCCAGTACGACAAATTAAACACTCGGAGTTGCAGCGCGTCTTCATCTGCCTAAAAATGTGCAGGTTTGGAGTGAGGGGAATAGTATCATCACAAAAATGTCTGGACTACACTCGCAAGCAAGTTACAGGTTTTGACCTGATCTGGTTGCGACCCGCCGGGGAGCATTTGGGGAAAGTTTAGGAGCATTTTGTTCAATATGTTTTTTGTTTTTCTGCTTTTTTTGGATTTGTGTAACCGTGACAACGAGGAAGCAACATGGCCGCAGTTTGAAAAGGAGGGAAATTTAAAATATTTAAAGCAGAGATCATGTAAATGATGTAAATATGTAAAAAAAAAAAAAATCCACATTTACACGAATACAATATTTATGATGCAAATCATTTTGTTTGTTAAATATTTTGTTGTGAAATTGTGATGTAGAAATTCAAAAAATATGAATCTGTCAACAATTATTAATTTACTGTCTTATCATTGTATCCATAATCATTACAAAGTACTGTTATACATGGAACTACAGGCTGCACTTCACATTATTATTGTTTGATAAGGAACACAGTTTTATATGATCTCTCTAGGCCTTGGGGGTCCCTCCATCAGGTCTCTATAGACCTTGGGGTCCCTCCACCAGGTCTCTCTAGGCCTTGGGGGTCCCTGGTCTGAAGATGTTGAAGATCTCTGGTAAAGGATGCCGCCGTAGGACGTAGATTAATCTGAGAGCGAACGGGAACATCAGCATCGGCGATTCCCCTGAATCTCCCATGATCCTCTTACCTCTGAACGTGACACTGGCCAGGGGGTCCGAGTGTCTCAGGTTGTTGGCCCGCTGGAGAACGCAACGCAACATGGCTGGAAGACTCGAGTCTCAAAAAACCCTCAAAAGAACTCAGGTGGGTCGGGCGAAGCTTCAGCTCGGTTCACCGGGCGGAGGGTTGTCACATGACCACTGGGAGCTTTTTTTGGTAACGATAACGACGACCTGGACCGACCACTAGAAACAGACCGAAGGAAAAGCTCACAAACACAGATATCCAGAGCTCCAACGCAGGAACGGTGAGTTTCCTTTAAAGGTTGTCAGGAATTTAAATCCAACTAAAAACATGGTGAACGGACGATCCCAAACAAAAAGCTCTTCTCCCCGAGGACGACGGCGAGGCTTCACCACGCCGGCTGGCTCTCTGACTCTCTCCCATGGAGAGGTGGGCGAGCGACACCTCGCATCCAGAGGAAATCCCTCCACTTCCTGTCCTCTCTTCCTCTCCCTATCTCTCGCCCACATCTTCACCAGCACTCTCTCTCCCTGTAATCTCACTAATCTCTGTTTGTGCAGGATTTACTTCAAATCTGGTGTTTCGGGTCAAATGTCAAAGTCTCTCAAACATTTTTAATCCCATTCTTGTTTGGAGAAACTAAACCGACTCCGAGAGTCGGACGTTTGGTTTACGGCCTTCACTCTGCTGTCAAGTCTACGGGCTGAAAAAAACTTGTTTTATGGCGTTCAAGGCTAATTAAATCTAACCCTCTTGTTTAATTAAAGGTTGTTGTTTTAGACACTTCCTGTTCTTTTTCTTTTGATGAAGGAGTCAGTGAGGAGGTCAAGGAGGTCACACACAGATGAATCCATGGCAACACAAAGAGAGACGGAGAGAGCGCCACCTGCAGGCCAAATGACGCCATGTACACAAGCCCAGTCTGATTTGTACATTAGAAATAAAGAAAAAGACTTTATAGATTGTAATAAAAATATCAATAAAATCAACTTTTGGGGTTGCCAGGTTTGAAAAAAACCTTTGCAGATATAAATGTTTACTAGTAAGTTGTCGAAAGTTAATTAACATTTACAGACATCTATTGATTTAGTTCAATGTAAGCAATTATGAACTCCATTACCCACAAGTCCTGTAGTGTGATGTCAGTAAACTGCACACAGCTTTGTATTAACAACATTGTTCAAAAGAAAACTAAAGACACAAGAGGAGGAGAAGATTGTTAAAAAAAAACATAAGATCATCCGCAAACATTCGGTCAAAATCTTCTTCTGTCATCTTCTCTCATTTGAAGCCACATTTTTCAATTATTGCCCTTTAATTTCCCCTTGAAGTAGCTTCAGAGTCGTGTTTGAAATCCATTTTCTGCCGTCGCATTCTTACATGAAATGTTCATCATATTATCCACGTTATAAAAATACAGCCGACATCTCTGGGAATCTTGTGATCGTGATTGAAGTCTAAAATAAACAGTTTGTACAAGAAATGAGTCTGAGGAAAATTAATTTTTCATCTTCGGAGCTGCACGTTGATCACGAGCTGTACGTGAACAAACTTCACGCTAACTGACGGAGTTAACATTAAAGTTCCATCCTGACGAAAAACACGTTTTGCTGCTGTCATACTGGAATATTTACTCAACCCGAGTTTTAGTTACTTTATAACTGAAGGGATGAAATACAATAAAAAGAAACACAGACGAGGAATTTTGTGGAAAACATTTTTCTGAAGATTCAGATCGCATGTAATACATACCATGTAATACAAAAAAATGTAATACAAAACATGTAATAAAACCCACGTAACCGTAAATCTGCAAAAAAAAAAAAATCTGTTACGACGGAAACTTGACAGAGGTGAATAAACATGACTTTATATTATATTCCATCAGTTCAGCTGTTCGTGGAATTTACTGATTCACAGATTTTTCAGAGGTGTGTGTGTGTGTGTGTGTGTGAGTGTGTGTCTGCGGGCGCTTCCCTTCATTACACAGGGAAACTTTTGTGCAGCAAAATAGACAAAGTGTCATGAGTTCATGAAACGCTCACACCATGATTCAACTTTTTGATATTGTTTTTAACATAAATGTAAATAGACATTTATGTTGCTTTGAGACCTTTTCTGGTCTATATGTAACATATATATATATATATATATATGAATAATAATTACAATTATTGATGTAACTAATACAATTAAATCATGACTATGTGACCTATACATTAAATGTATTTATATTGTTACTTTAAAATTATGAATATAAGACTTTTAGCCCCGCCCATAAACACGCTGGATGCCGTGACACACACGGACCCTTTCCAATAATAACCTCAGCTGTTAGAGAGAGGAGGCGGGGTCACACACACACACACACACACACACATGAACACACACACACACACACAGGGCCTACCTTCGTAGGTGACGCTGCAGTAGGCATCACTGATGTCATCGTCCGGCGTGTGCAGGAGCTCTGCACACAGAATAAACACACGCAGCATGTCTGACACACACACTCTCACACACACACACACTAACACACAGTAGAGCTCAGTCAAATCCCACCAACAGACACAGCGACGTCCATATACGGTCGTCAGGACGTCCAGAATAAATCCCTAAACTGAGGACGAGAGACTCGGAGGACGAAGAGCGACTGAGAGACCAGAGCTCAGCTGTCTCACTCGCCCCGACTCGCTCTCTCTCTCTCTCTCTCTCACACACACACACACAGCAAGCATGGTGGACCAGCTGACTCATGCACTCACACACACACACACACACTGTCCTTTCAATCACAACTGTTTAAAGGGCCAGCAACACACACACTCAGACACACACACACACACGGACTCAGACACACACACACTGGCCTTTACACACATGCCTGCACACAATCAACAATCCAAACTCAGTCAACTTAAACCAACACATGGGGGGAGGCCTCACACAAACACACACACACACACACACACACACAAAGGGTCGGAGTGTGTTGGAGGGAAAATGTGCGTGTTGATGCAGATTTGATGCAGTGAGAGAGAAAGACGACGATGATTTAAGACCAGACTGGTGTATCGGAAATCAACGTCGTCATGGCGACGCCGCCCGTCGGCTCCTGGACTGCGGTTTTGAAGCCTTCAGCCGTCGCCATCTTGGACATTTGCAACCAGTAAAGGGGGCAGGGCCACGCCCCCTCACCACCAAACAAAAGGACGATGATGCACTCCGTACGCGGACGGAAACGGGACGTAAAGATCAGAAACACTTTTTTGACACAAAGTGGTTTCAAGCCATTTAACAATTCTAACGTGTTACATTAAAACGGGTTCCCAACACGTTTCTCACACAAATTCATTACGAAACAAGTTATAAATATCGGGACATAGACATCGTACAAAAATAGCAACAAGGTCCCGATCTATTTGGCCGATTAAATTATTTTGAAATTCATGTATTTGTTAAAATAAAATGTTAAATCCGAATGTATTACTAATAATTATGCAACCAGTGAAGGGGGTAGGGCCACGCCCCCCCCCCCCCCCCCCACCACCACCACCAAACAGAAGGACGATGCTGCTACTCCGTACGTTGACGGAAACGGGATGTAAAGATAAGAAACACACTTTTGACACAAAGTGGTTTCAAGCCATTTAACAATTCTAACGTGTTACATTTAAAAGGTTTCCCAACACGTTTCTCACAAATTCATTACGAAACAGGTTATAAATATCGAGACATAAAGATCATATAAAAATAGCAACGAGCTCCCGATCTATTTGGTCGATTCAATTATTTTGAAATTCATGTATTTGTCTGTTAAAATAAAATGCTAATTCCAAATGTGTTACTAATCCATTCAAATTTGTAATATGTGACAAAGACATTACAATTATTAATATTAAGAATACATTACAATTATCAAGATTATTACTAATACATTAAATAATGAATATTTGTACTAATACATTATCATTTTTAATAATACACTATTCTAAACAAATGATTAATAATCTTATTGATACAGTAAAAGTAAAAATATGCTACGTCAAAATTATTACAGTTATCACTAATACATTTAAATTATTTAAAGGAAAGAAGTTCAAATTAAAATTAACCAAATTATTAAGAAAAATGTGTTTTCGAACAAACCGCCAACACGTCGTACGTAGAGCGACGGGACAAAGCGCATCGAGCGTTATTGAAAGTTACGTACTGATAATAATACAATAATATATAAATAATACTCTGATAGTAACGTGCAAATAAAGATTCCACAGACTTTGTTTTTCATGCTTAAACCTTTAATTATGTGTAAGATGAGATAAACTCTGAAGGAAGAAAAGAAGAAAGAATTATGGATCAATAAGACACAACGATCAGATGATCAGATGATGCACGTTTCTCCTTCATCCAGTCAGATCACAGGGATTGATGGCACAGACAGACGGTCTTTTGCGTTGGCAGAAATTGTCGTTTAACTTCATCAGACCTGTGAAAAACAGATGGAGATGTTTAGGAGTAGAGCAGCACCCTTACTGGATCTGGGTCCATCTGGATCTGGATCCATGTGGATTCTGGTGTGAAGCTGCTAACAAAGTTAGCTTCTATAATTCAAGGTCAACTTTACAGCTAAGTGTTAAAGTCATCTTAGGTCAACCTGTCAATCAGCAGGTAAGCCCCGCCCCCTAAAGCATCCCCTGCTTTCTGGTCTGGTGGACTCTAAATGGACCATAATGTACTAAATGAACATCATGCTGGATTGAAGAAGACTTGAAACTAGAGATTGAGACCATAAACTCATGTTTACAATGTTTACTGAGATAATACATCAAGAGAGAAGTAGGACCATTTTCTCATAGACTTCTATACAACCAGAGAGGAGTCGCCCCCTGGTGGCCAGCAGAGAGAAGTAGGACCATTTTCTCGTTGACTTCTATACAACCAGAGAGGAGTCGCCCCCTGGTGGCCAGCAGAGAGAAGTAGGACCATTTTCTCATAGACTTCTATACAACCAGAGAGGAGTCGCCCCCTGGTGGCCAGCAGAGAGAAGTAGGACCATTTTCTCATAGACTTCTATACAACCAGAGAGGAGTCGCCCCCTGGTGGCCAGCAGAGAGAAGTAGGACCATTTTCTCATAGACTTCTATACAACCAGAGAGGAGTCGCCCCCTGGTGGCCAGCAGAGAGAAGTAGGACCATTTTCTCATAGACTTCTATACAACCAGAGAGGAGTCGCCCCCTGGTGGCCAGCAGAGAGAAGTAGGACCATTTTCTCATAGACTTCTATACAACCAGAGAGGAGTCGCCCCCTGGTGGCCAGCAGAGAGAATGACAGTTTAAGGCAGTTCAGATCTGGAGGTCGTCTCCTGGTTCAGTGCACCACCTGACTTCTGCAGACTTGTTTGAAACAAATTTGTTTGTACATCAGAAGCCAACTGTAGTTTCGTTGTTCTGGAGGCGACGTCCCAAACTAGATACCTAAATAACAGTATATATGTGTATGTATATATATATATATACATATATTTACTTTTATGCTTTATCTCCAGACAGTCTTCATCATTTAGATAATCATCAGGCTGTTCTGGTTTCCAGTAGTTTAAGAAGTTAAAACATGAACCGTCACTCCAGAACCAGGACCCCTCCTAGAAGATTAGAATACAACATTAAACCATAGACTGTGGGGGGGGGGGGTTCTCTGGTCGGCTCTGATTGGATGATGTTTTCAGCGAGGTTACTTATCCGTTCTGTGCAACGCACCGCTTGTCCATCGGAGCCTCCGAGCCACGTATCTGAAGGGCTAATCTTCATGATCAGATCCTGGATCAGCTTGTAGTCGTGAAAGCTGTGCACCGATGCCAGGTTTCCACCGTGGGACTGACAGTTTCCCTGTGGGGGGATGGAGAGAGATGTCACATGTGGAGCACAGGCAGCAAATCAGAAGGCGAACCGCCCCGATCACCTCAGCGTCGCCCCAGCTCAGCGGCGTGGAAACATAGAGGAAGCAGCGGCCGTTGGCACTCGTCCAACCACTTTTACACGACAAAGACCTCTCAACGACGGCGTGCTCCACTGGAAACACATTTAGAGAAATGTTTAAAAGAGTTCAGTGTTTCAGCTGCAACAAAAGACATTCTGTAAAAATCGGACCAGATAGCAACTCACCGTTTGGAGGGAGCGGCTCCATCGTGTCCTCCGGCTCCGGAAGACCTGGGGGTTTGGAAAGGCACTCAGTAACTCACTAACTCAGTAACTCACTAACTCAGTAACTCAGTAACTCACTAACTCGGTAACAGAGTCCCACAAACTTGATGAAGAGTCCATTCATCAAGATGGCGCCGTGTGAGTGGCAGCTTGTTGCAGCAGCCCTCGCTCACTTTGGAGCTTTTTTCCTCTTTCATATTCTCTTTGTACTTTTTGTCTATTTTTATTTACATCTATTTGGAGCTCTCTCTCCGGGCAGTATGGAGACCAGAGTTGTTTTTATCGCTCTGGTGCTAATACTGCTTTTTTCGCCGTTTTCTGCCGTGTCCAGGGAGCCTGGACGCCTGTGGGAGGTTTAGCTCAGGAGGTAGAGCGGGTTGGCTGGTAACCGCAAGATTGCTGGTTCGATCCCCGGCTCCTCCTAGCTGAGTGCCTGGTGTCCCTGGGCAAGACACCTCTGACGAGCTGGCTGTTGCCCTGCGTGGTTCACTCCGTCGTCGGTGTGTGAATGAGTGTATGAATGGGTGAATGTCAGTCATTACTGTAAAGCGCTTTGGACAAAAGCACTATATAAATGAGGCCATTTGGACGCGGTCCTATTGTTTACAGTAGGGATCAGCTGTTGGCCCTCAGTAGCGCTGCAGTGTCGCCGCTCGAGTGGCCCGCTGTACCGCGTGAGCTGAAGAGGAGGAGACGCGGGTGCCGGAGCTGCTAACGGCGCTGACCCGTCATCAGAGGGACTACCGTGAGAGCAGCATCATGGTGTTTACCGAGACGTGGCTAACGGCACAGACCCCGGACACGGACGCTAACCTTGTCGGATTTCAAATGCGGCGGGCGGGCAGGACGGCAGAGAAACGGAAGAGGAAAGGAGGGCTGTGTTTGTTAATGACAGATGGTGTAACTCTGGGCACATCACTGTTAAAGAACAGGTCTGCAGTAAGGACATTGAACTTTTAGCGGTTAGCATGAGGCCGTACTAGGGGGAGGGAGTTCACACAGGTGATCGTACTCGTGTCTATCCCCCCCTCTGCTAACGCTGATGCAGCTTGTGACGCTCTTCACTCAGTCACAAGCTCACTGCAGACACGGCACCCACAGGCCCTCTTTTCCTCATCTCTGGGGATTTTAATCATGCCTCTCTGTCCTCCACTCTGCCCACATTCACACATGTCACCTGCCACACCAGAGACAATAAAACCCTGGACTTATTTTATGCCAACTGCAAGGAGGCATACAACTCATCCCCCCTCCCTCCCCTGGGAAGATCTGCCCACAACCTGGTTCATCTCCTGCCTGTGTACATGCACCTCGTAAACAGGCCACACAGTCAAAGCATGGACTGAGGAGTCTGAAGAGGCTCTGAGGGACTGCTTTGACTCAACTGTGTGGGAAGAACTCTGTGCTTCTCATGGGGAGGACATCGACAGTTTAACAGGATGCATAACGGACTACATTAACTTCTGTGTTGAAAACACTGTACCCACCAGGACTGTACGGTTCTTTGCAAACAGCAAACCCTGGATTAATCCTGACATAAAGGCTCTCCTTAAGGAGAAAAAGAGGGCCTTTAGGTCAGGCAACAAGGAGGAGCTGAAGGCTGTGCAGAAGGAGATGAGGAAGAAGATCAGAGAGGGGAAGAACAGCTACAGGAGGAAGATGGAGGACCAGCTGCAGCAGAGAAATGTCAGTTGAGTCCGGAAAAGCCGGAAAATGATCTCAGGGCAGAGGAAACCAGACTCCCAGGCTGCGGGGGATCAGGCGTGGGTGAACGACCTGAACCTATTCTTCAATAGGTTTGACCAGACACCCCTCCCCACCCAGTCATCTCTGCTGCACCCCACCACCTCTTCCATCCCCTGTTTCCTGTCCCATTCTCACCTCCTCCTCCCTTTCCACTGCTTTCATGTTGCAGACCAACCCCCCCCCCCCCCCCCCCACTGCCCCCCTGACATTCACCCACCTCCCCCACCTGACACTCGCCCCCCTGCTCCAATCTGTCCCTCTACACTATCCAGGTGAGGAACGAACTGAGGAAGATGAAGGTGAAGAAGGCTACGGGTCCAGACAGGATCAGCTCCAGGCTCCTCAAGTCCTGTGCAGACCAGCTGTCCTTTTATGGACCCAGTCCAGTTTGCTGAGCAGCCTGGCATCGGAGTGGACGATGCCATCATCTTCCTCCTGGACAGATCACTGTCCCACCTGGAGAAGCCTGGAAGCACTGTGAGGATCATGTTCTCTGATTTCTCCAGTGCTTTCAACACCATACAGCCTGTACTTCTGGGGGACAAGCTGGAGCTGGCGGGGGTGGACCAACACCTCACGACCTGGATCCTGGATTACCTCACCAACCGGCCACAGTATGTGAGGACTCGGGACTGTGTCGGACACAGTCATCTGCAGTACGGGGGCCCCACAGGGAACAGTCCTGGCCCCTTTTCTGTTCACCCTGTACACTGCAGACTTCTCGCACCAAAAACCTCACAGCCTTCTCCAAAAGTTCTCTGACGACTCTGCTATCGTCGGCCTCATCAGGGACGGGGACGACAGTCTACAGAGAACTTATTAAAGACTTTGTGGACTGGTGCCAGCAGAACCATCTCCAGCTCAACGCCGGGAAGACCAAAGAGCTGGTGGTGGATTTCCACAGGCTCAAACAACCCTGCACACAGGTGAACATCCTAGGAACAGACATTGAGATGGTGACATCTTACAAGTACCTGGGAGTTCACCTGAGCAATAAACTGGACTGGTCTCATCACACTGCAGCAACATACAAGAAAGGTCAGAGCAGACTCCATCTGCTGAGGAAGCTCAGGTCCTTTGGAGTGCAGGAGGCACTCCTGACAACTTTCTATGACTCTGTGGTGGCATCGGCCATTTTCTATGGTGTAGTCTGCTGGAACAGCAGCATCTCGGCAGCAGACAGGAAGAGACTTGAAGAGACATCCTGGGACGCCCTCTTGACCCAGTGCAGGTGGTGGGAGAGAGCAGGATGATGGACAAGCTGTCATCGCTGCTGGTGAAGGAGTCCCACCCCCTCCAGGTCACTATCACCGCACTAGTCAGCTCCTTCAGTGATAGACTGATACACCCCAAGTGTGTGAAAGAGAGGTATCACAGGTCCTTCCTTCCTGCTGCTGTCAGACACTACAATAAGCACTGCTACCAATAGACCTCTTTCTGCACTATATACTTTATCGTAAGTTGTATATAAAAACAAAATTCACTGCTGGTAATTTTTGTACAATATCATGTTTATATGTATATAACAAGTCTACTCTATTTCTATTCTATTTTTTACATTTTTTTTATTTATATTTCATAATTTATGCTATTGTTTTTATTACTATTGAGTTTTTTGTAATATACTGTCCTTTGGCTGCTGTGGCAAAAAAAATTCCCCGTTGAGAGACAATAAAGGAATTCTGATTCTGAGTTCCACGAACGGGTCGATGCCAACGCAAAAAGCCATCTGTTGGTTTTTCTAAAACTAACACCTTTTGTTGCCTAAAACCGACGTTGTTCAGTTCGAACCTAAAGTCTGAAAGTCGTGTTGAATGACAAGAAAAAAATAAAAGGAAAATTCATGTCCACGTACGCAAATCTTTCATCTGCTTTTGTACGACGGTCTATCAGGGCCGCTGTAGAAAGAAAAGTTGCAAATTTGCGAGTTCATAAACTCCCAAATGAATGATGCTTACAACCAGCATCTAAATGGTAAATGGCCTCATTTATATAGCGCGTTTGTCCAAAGTGCTTTACAGGAATAACTGACATTCACCCATTCACTCACACATTCACACACCGACGGCGGAGTCAACCCCGCAGGGCGACAGCCAGCTCGTCAGGAGCAATTAGGGTGAGGTGTCTTGCTCAAGGACACCAGGCACTCAGCTAGGAGGAGCCGGGGATCGAACCGGCAATCTTGCGGTTACCAGCCAACCCGCTCTACCTCCTGAGCCAAACCCCCCGCATCTATGCTAGCTAACGTCCCATGAACGTATGTTTGTTTAAATTTATTTAATTTATATATGAATAAATTTGCCACTTTTTTCCCTCAGAATACTGCCCCCTCTCTCCCCTCCGTGTTTTTCCCTACAGTGGCCGTGATACGCTGTCAAACTTTTGTCACGGTAACAATCACAAAAAAAATATCTTCACAGTAATTACAGCTGTTTATCTAATATTCACCTGAGATACTCGAGCACAAATACGGAGGAGTTGAACGTGTACTTTCCCCTCTTTGCGTTCCCATGATGCCCTGCGTTAACACTCACCGGTGGTGGCGCCGGCGGCGGTGGTCAGAGCCGCAGCGAAGACGAGCAGAGACGCGGTCAGCATCATGGTTCGGACGAAGATCTTCAACAGGAAACAAAAATGCGAACGAAGCAGAACTGTAGCAGGTTGGTCTCCTTTCAGGGTCGACTGGTGGCTTCAGCCTCCCTGCTGCTCTTTTATTCAGCCAAGTCGTTGTTTTAGGACGGCACCACCCGGCCTGACTTGTTGACTTTAACAGCCAAAGCAAGTCCAGAACGACAATTCTTGAGAAGTTCCTCAACAGGATCTAAGGATCTAGTGGATTAGCATTGTTTTCTTAAATTAATGTTCAAATGTCTACATAGTTGAGCCCCGAGCCTCTTTCCAGGTAATCCAGAGACCTACCATAACAGAGCGACATCTAGTGGGAGGACGTAATAAATGTTGTCAATAGTACCTTTAAGTGTTGGCTAAAAGAGAAACAAAGCTGTACCCTTTAACTCTTCCTGATATTTAACTTGTAAGGTGTTATATTTAATAGTACAAAGTACTGATTTTGTGGTGTGTATATTAGTGTTCTGTGTAATGTAGTTTTTATATCTTATTATGCTGATTATGTACATGTATTTTATTACTGTGAAATGTAGTTTTTATATCTTATTATGCTGATTATGTACATGTATTTTATTACTGTGTAATGTAGTTTTTATATCTTATTATGCTGATTATGTACATGTATTTTATTACTGTGTAATGTAGTTTTTATATCTTATTATGCTGATTATGTACATGTATTTTATTACTGTGTAATGTAGTTTTTATATCTTATTATGCTGATTACGTATATGTATTTCATTACTGTGTAATGTAGTTTTTATATCTTATTATGTTGATTATGTATATGTATTTTATTACTGTGTAATGTTCCTTTTTATATCTTATTATGTTGATTATGTATATGTATTTTATTACTGTGTAAAGGAGGGTTATATCTTATTATGCTGATTATGTATATGTATTTTATTACTGTGTAATGTAGTTTTTATATCTTATTATGCTGATTATGTATATGTATTTTATTACTGTGTAATGTTCCTTTTTATATCTTATTATGTTGATTATGTATATGTATTTTATTACTGTGTAATGTTCCTTTTTATATCTTATTATGTTGATTATGTATATGTATTTTATTACTGTGTAAAGGAGGGTTATATCTTATTATGCTGATTATGTATATGTATTTTATTACTGTGTAAAGGAGGGTTATATCTTATTATGCTGATTATGTATATGTATTTTATTACTGTGTAATGTTCCTTTTTATATCTTATTATGCTGATTATGTACATGTATTTTATTACTGTGTAATGTAGTTTTTATTTCTTATTATGCTGATTATGTACATGTATTTTATTACTGTGTAATGTAGTTTTTATATCTTATTATGCTGATTATGTACATGTATTTTATTACTGTGTAATGTAGTTTTTATATCTTATTATGCTGATTATGTATATGTATTTTATTACTGTGTAAAGGAGGTGTAACTGGTAAACTGTGAGAATGAACTGATGTGAAACGATGCATTGGTGAGAAAACAGACTGAACCGTGAACCAGACTCCTGGTCTGGCAACACATCCATCACTATGAAATTAAAGATGCATCACATGTCACCAGTAAAGTTATAGACGCCCAAAGTTAAATATTAAGTCTGTCACGGTTGGTAAAACTACAGATTCACATGAAAGACTGAAAAACAGCAGCATTATAGACAGGGGTGGACTGGGACAAAAATTTGGCCCTGGACTTTTTGGTCCAGACCGACCCACTACAATCCGCACGCAGATATCGCCCCGTTGATGTACAAACAGTTCTTAATAACACCACTATACTAAACAATATCCCTTTATATTCTGAAGCCTTGAATAAAATAAATGATAACTACGCATTGTGTTGCTCACTTGCTCTTAAGAAGGATACTGGAGAAAGGATTTAAGATTCAAGAGTGTTTATTTATCACTCACTCATAGAGGTACAAGCAGTGAATCATGACATTGGCAGGCTGGCAGCCAGGTACTGCAGGTCACTCAGAATTTCTGAGTGACCTGCAGTTATGAAATAATCTATGGGTGGGCTCACTGGGCTGCCTGGGGTCTCTTGTGAGATCATCTCCACAGGAGATGATGTACTGGGCCTGTCGCCTATCACAAACCTGGACATGAAAAGTAGAGGAATAGTGTGGAATAAGTTAAGTCTGAACAAGATTACATGCAAATAATGAGTCTGCACGCAATCAGAACTTTGGTTAGTTGGCTAAAGTATGGAAAACAATAGTATATTGATCTGAAAAAATGGACAAACACTAATTTTATTTTAGAAAGATAGTACAGCTCAACATAATGTATAGACAATGAAGCATGACATAAGAGGAAATACTTGTAATTTGTGTACTGCATCATGAGTAATATGTATGCAGATGTTTTACTGTAATATAGTTAATCAGTGTTTTTATTAATTTGAACTGTATGTTAAACTGTTGAAGGACAATAAACCATAAACACTGACTGAAACAAATATGTAAAGCATACATATTTGTTAAGTTGTAAACACTTTAACTCTGGTGACCTGATTTGGGGGATGTCATTATAGGTGAATATGGTTATTGTTTTCCAATACTTTAGATAACTAGATTTAGTTGTAACACACCACACCATCCAGAGTTTGCTATTTATTATGTCAAGTAAAGTTCATAGACAGTTAAGCAACTGTTCTGAACCATTTATTTGAATGAATGTTTATCCACACTATTCTGGAAGGCACATACCTGCTACCTCCTTCACATGGAGTCTCTTCTTCCTCAACATTTCTTTCAGCCTCCTCCTGCACCATAAGGGCAGTGATGGGAGCCTCACTCTCTTCAGCCTCTCTGTCACTGTCAGACTCACGTGAAGGACCTGCTTCGGTGCTGCTAGCTCCGGCCAGGCGGGCCCCTGCTGCAAACATCTGCGTGATAGTTAAACTTTTAGCAGCCTGTGCTGCTAGAGCTTTTCTTTTCTTTTCCCTCAATTTTTCTGCACCGCCTTTGCGTTTTTTACTTTCCTTCTCCATTTTTGTTTTTCGTGTGGTGTTACGCTGTGTTGTTTTTTTCTCTCGCGCCGTCTCTCATCATCAACTCCTCATCATTAGAAGTGATTGGACAAGGGGGGGTCTAGAACATGTGTGGGTGGGACTCCTGGGCCTCTAACGCCTCTCATAGGGCCATTCTGTAGACAGGCTGATCACTGTGGGCCGAGCTGGTGCACGTCTCTCTCCCCGGGCCGCCCGGGAGAGTTACACTAGTTATCAAAGCAAGGCGAGGCATGGCAAAAATAAATAAATAAAATAAAATAAATAAATAAAATTTAAAAAAAAAACGGCCGTCCATCGGCCCATTAGTGACCGGCCCACCGGGAAAAGTCCCGGTACTCCCGATGGCCAATCCACCCCTGATTATAGACCATCATGCATTGCTCTGAGGGAAAGGTGACGGTCAGTAAGAGAGCCGAATCTGTGACGATGTGTTGAGCAGAGCAACACAGACACACATTTATCAATTTGGGGAAATACTCTTATCGTCTCCACGTTGACTTCTATCCCTTCACAATAAAAGCTCTAAACATGTAGCATCACTGCTTGAACTCACTCACAGGGTTTGTTATTATGGACGGTCCAACGGCAGCTTCAAACAGTTTGAAAGACGAACAAAACAAAACTACAAATCGACACAGTTCGGTTCAGGGAACACTCAGTTCGGCTTAGGACAAAAAAACCCCCCAAAAACATGAAATTCAAACACAAAACCGTAACAAAAGTACACATTTTGGAACATTTTGAAAGGTAAAAGAGGAAAACACCAACAACGAAAGGAGGCCCGCCCCCTAAAGCATCCCCTGCTTTCTGGTCTGGTGGACTCTAAATGGACCATAATGTACTAAATGAACATCATGCTGGATTGAAGAAGACTTGAAACTAGAGATTGAGACCATAAACTCATGTTCACAATGTTTACTGAGATAATACATCAAGAGAGAAGTAGGACCATTTTCTCATAGACTTCTATACAACCAGAGAGGAGTCGCCCCCTGGTGGCCAGCAGAGAGAAGTAGGACCATTTTCTCATAGACTTCTATACAACCAGAGAGGAGTCGCCCCCTGGTGGCCAGCAGAGAGAATAACAGTTTAAGGCAGTTCAGATCTGGAGGTCGTCTCCTGGTTCAGTGCACCACCTGACTTCTGCAGACTTGTTTGAAACAAATATACAATATATATATATATATATATATATATATATATATATATATTTACCTTGAAAGTTCATCTCCAGACAGTCTTCATTGCGATAATTATTAGGCTCTCCTTTATGCCAGTAGTGGAAGATAAAACATGAACCGTCACTCCAGAACCAGGACCCCTCCTAGAAGATTAGAATACAACATTAAATCATAGACTGTGGGTGGGGGGGGGGGGGTTCTCTGGTCGGCTCTGATTGGATGCTGTTTTCAGCGAGGTTACTTATCCGTTCTGTGCGACGCACCTCTTGTCCATCGGAGCCTCCGAACCATGTATTCGGGTATGAACCACTCATCTTCTTGATCAGATTCTGGATCAGCTTGTACTCATGGAGGCTGTGCACTGATGCCAGGTTTCCACCGTGGGTTTGACAGTTTCTCTGCGGGGGGGATGGAGAGACATGTCACATGGCGAGCACAGGCAGCCAATCAGAAGACGAACAAAACTGCGAACCATCCCGATCACCTCGGCGTCGTCCCAGCTCAGCGGTGTGGAAACATAGAGGAAGCAGCGGCCGTTGGCACTCGTCCAACCCCCTCTACACGACAAAGACCTCTTAACGACGGCGTGCTCCACTGGAAACACATTTAGAGAAATGTTTATAAGAGTTTCAGCTGCAACAAAAGATATTCTGTAAAAATCGGAACAGATAGACCTGGAGGTTTGGAAAGGCACTCGGTAACTCGGTAACCGAGTCCCACAAATGGGTCGATGCGAACACAAAAAGCCATCTGTTGGTTTTCTAAAACGAACACCTTTTGTTGCCTAAAACCGACGTTGTTCAGTTTGAACCTAAAGTCTGAAAGTCGTGCTGAATTACAAGAAAAAAATAAAAGGAAAATTCATGTCCACAAACGGTGTATCAGGGCCACTGTAGAAAGAAAAATTGCAAATTTGCGAGTCCCAAATTTATGATGCTTACAACCAGCATCTATGCTAGCTAACGTCCCATGAACGTACGTTTATGTTTGTAATGAATCATCTCAACGTGTGACGCCTCGTTAAGGTCCTTAGGGTGATGATGTTGATGCTGATTGTGGCTTTTATTCAGGCCATGTTGTCATCTTATGGGTGTTTATTGATCGCGCCGGTTGGGCTGAGATGCTAGCGGTAGCTTTCACTTGTTGTCATAGCAACGGCAAACATCCGGCGTTAGTGGGAACCAAACTTCTTCATATCGCCCATATTCATTCTATACACCTGTATGTTAACGTGAATATATGCCAAAAAAACACAGAGGTGAGGGAGGGGGTGAATTTTCCGAACAAAAAATTTGCCAAAAACCTCACAAATTTGCCCCTTTTTTTCCTCCGAATATTGCCCCTTCTCTCCCCTCCGTGTTTTTTCCCTACAGTGGCCGTGATACGCTGTTGAACTTGTGTCACTGTAACAACCACCAAAAAAATATCTTCACAGTAATTACAGCTGTCAAATATATCTATATATAATATTCACCTGAGATACTCTAGCACAAATACGGAGGAGTTGAACGTGTACTTTCCCCTCTTTGCGTTCCCATGATGCCCTGCGTTAACACTCACCGGTGGCGGCGCCGTTGGCAGTGGTCAGAGCCGCAGCAAAGACGAGCAGAGACGAATCGTGGTTCAGACGAAGATCTTCAACAGGAAACGAAAATGCGAACGAAGCAGAACTGTAGCAGGTTGGTCTCCTTTCAGGGTCGACTGGTGGCTTCAGCCTCCCTGCTGCTCTTTTATTCAGCCAAGTCGTTGTTTTAGGACGGCACCACCCGGCCGGACTTGTTGACTTTAACAGCCAAAGCAAGTCCAGAACATAACATCATTCTTTAGAAGTTCCTCTACAACAGGATCTAAGATGGTAGTGGATAAGCAACGAGGCGTCATCTGCACACATGGAGACACTGAAACAAAGATATTATCACAGGTGATGTTGTGTGGGTAATAAGGCGTTGTATCGTAATGGAACGGCACCCATCTACCTTCAAACACTGGTCAAACCTCACGCCCCGAAGCGAGCACTTCGCTCCTCTACTTCAGCTGGCCGGCTGGTACCACCATCGCTGAAATCAAACAAATGTCGCTCAGCAAAGTCCAGACTCTTCTCTGTTCTGGTCCTCAGTGGTGGAACGAACTCCTGACCAATGTCAGGACAGCAGAGTAATTTGCCATCTTCTGAAAAAGGCTCAAGACTCACCTGTTCAGACTTCACCTGGACTCTACATAGCATGACCCACTAACACCCCCCCCCCCCCCCCCCCCCACAAAAAAAAACACTTCTATGTTCTAACCTATGGCACTTAAGGTGGTTGTTCTTAAGGTATGTTTGCTGAACATCTACTACTTTACTCAGACGAGGATCCAACACTTGTTTCTATTTTTAGCTCTTACTTTATCGGCAATGATATTTTGTGGTTTCTTTCGTTTGACAAATATACTTATTGTAAGTCGCTTTGGACAAAAGCGTCTGCTAAATGCCCTAAATGTAAATGTCATATCTTCAAACTCGAGAACAGTGTGTTAAAGTTAACGAAGAAAAGTCATCTATTTTAAACACAATGTGAAGACCCCAAGGTTCAATACTTGCTCCACCGTTTAGTCTTTTTATAAATGACTTTAACTTTCCCCGATCAAACGCCGTCTGTTGGCATCACTACCAAATACTAAAGAGATACTTAACTTTGAGAACTTCACTCATCTTTGTTTTCTTAAAATCATGTTCAAATGTCTACATAGTTGAGCCCCGAGCCTCTTTCGGGGTCCATCCAGAGACCTGCCATAACAGAGCGACATCTAGTGGCCGGATGTAATCAATGTTGTCAATAGTACCTTTAAGTGTTGGCTAAAAGAGAAACAAAGCTGTACCCTTTAAGTCTTCCTGATATTTAACTTGTATCTTTAATAACATACAGTACTGATTTTGTGGTGTGTATATTCGTGTACTATGTAATGTAGTCTTTATATCTTTTTATGCTGATTATGTCATGACTGTGGGTTTTGTTGTTTTGGTTTCTGGGGTTTTTGTAGTCATTCTGTCTTGTGTTGTCACTTGTTTTTCTTTTCTTGTCCATGTCATGACTGTTGGTTTTTGTAGTGTTGGTTTCCTGTTTTATTTTGTAGTCCTGCTGTCTTGTACTTCCTGGATCTTGTTGTTTCTGCTGTCTTGACTCCTCCACCCTCTCGTGTTGATTACCCTCCCTGTCCTAATGGGTTTCACCTGTCCCTCGTCAGCTCCCTGCCTCCCTGTGGATTTAGTCTTCCCTTCCCTATTATGCTGATTATGTCTATGTATTTTATTACTGTGTAATGTAGTTTTAGCAGGTTGATCATTGATATAATTTAGTGCTGATTATGTTGTGTAAATGTACGAGCCCAACGAGGGCTGAAAATAAATAATGAGCTATAAACTCTGTGCAGCACATCAGCTGCATTCTTTGTATTGGAAGGACGTTAAACTGTATCGTCCCTATTTAAATACGATTCTATTTTATATGGTGCTTTAGGGGGGGTTGGTATAAGGCCCACTAAACAAAAAAAAGATAAAAAGTTTTGATGTGTCAGGCTTTGCAGGGTTAAAAGGAGGTGTAACTGGTAAACTGAGAATGAACTGATGTGAAGCGATGCGTGAACCAGGCCTGTTTGCTCCGACTCCTGGTCTGGCAACGAGGCAACACATCCATCACTATGAAATTAAAGATGCATCACATGTCATCAGTAAAGTTATAGACGCCCAAAGGTCAATATCGAGTCTGTCACGGTTGGTAAAACTACAGATTCACATGAAAGACTGAAAAACAGCAGCATTATAGACCATCATGCATTGCTCTGAAGGAAAGGTGACGGTCGGTAAGAGAGCCGAATCTGTGAAGATGAAACATTTAATGCGAGCAGAGCAAGGCAAGGCAAGGCAACTTTATTTGTATAGCACATTTCATACACAAGGCAGACTCAAAGTGCTTCACATCATAACATGTCGTACAATAAAGTGGAAAAAAAATAGAAGAATTAAAAGAAAATAAAGGCAAATTTAAAAAAGCATTACAGAAAGAAAGGAGAATATATTTGCAATAATTAAAAACAGTGCAGACATTAAAAGTTTTAGCAGAAAGCTATGGTGAACATAAAAGTTTTCAGTCTAGTTTTAAAAGTGGTCAGAGTTGGGGCAAGTCTTACATCTTCAGGAAGTTTATTCCAGCCATTTGTTGCATAGTGACTAAATGATGCTCTCCCGTGATTGTTGTTTACTCTGGGAATCACTAACAGATTGGTCTCAGAAGATCTTAGTGGTCTAGAAGGCTTATGTAGTGGGAGCATATCAGTGATATACTTCGGTCCTAGACCATGTAGTGATTTATATGTGAGCAGGAGGATTTTGAAATCAATCCTCTGACATACAGGGAGCCAATGTAAGGATTTAAGAATTGGTGTAATGTGCTCACATTTTTTGGTCTTTGTAAGAACTCTAGCAGCAGCGTTCTGAACAAGCTGTAGCTGCCTGACAGTTTTTTTTTTTCGGAAGACCTGCAAGGAGACCATTACAGTAGTCTAGCCTACTAGTAATAAAGGCATGTACAAGTTTTTCTAAGTCTTGAGCTGACATGAGCCCTCTAAGTCTTGCTACATTTTTGAGGTGATAGTAGGCTGATTTTGTTACTGATTTAACGTGACTGTCGAAATGTAAATCAGAATCCATAATAACCCCAAGATTTCTGGCTTTGGTTGAGGTTTTCAGGGACAGAGAGTGAAGGTGTTGAATTACTTTAAACCTTTCTTTTTTAGCACCAAAAACAATTATCTCAGTTTTGTCCTCATTTAGTTGTAGGAAGTTTTGGCACATCCAGTCTTTGACTTGCTCAATGCACTGGCACAGAAGATCTATGGGGCGATAGTCGTTTGGTGATAGTGCTACATAGATTTGGGTGTCATCGGCATAGCAATGGTGGTCAATGTTATTATTTTGCATGATTTGTCCTAGTGGGAGCATGTAGATGTTGAATAAAGTCGGCCCCAAGATTGAACCTTGGGGGACTCCACACGTTACATTGGTAGGTTCTGATACAAAGTCGCCAATGGAAACAAAATAGTTCCTATCTTGTAGATATGACTTGAACCAGTTTAAGACTGTGCCTGAGAGCCCCACCCAGTTTTCCAACCTGTCCAAGAGTATTGAGTGGTCGACAGTGTCAAATGCAGCACTGAGGTCTAGTAGCATTAATATTGAAGTTTTGCCAGAGTCTGTGTTAAGACGGATGTCATTTACAACTTTAATAAGGGCCGTCTCGGTGCTATGAAGAGGTCGAAATCCTGACTGGAAGTTGTTGTGGCAGCCAGTTGAAGCCAGGAAGTGATTTAGTTGTTGGAGGACAACTTTCTCAATTATTTTACTTATGAAGGGTAGATTTGAAATTGGTCTGTAGTTGTTGATAATAGAGGCATCTAGGCTCCGCTTTTTTAGAAGAGGTTTAATGACTGCAGTTTTGAAGGCCTTTGGGAAATTGCCTGATTGAATGGAGTTATTAACTATTTGCAATACGTCTATTGATAGGCAGTCAAAAACATTCTTAAAAAAGTTGGTAGGTAAAGCATCAAGGCAGCAGGTGGATGATTTTAGATTTGTCACCGTTTCCACTAGAGTTTTAGAGTCTATGGCATTACATCTTGCCATCATTGCTGTGTTACTTTTGCCTGAACAGGGTGGTGATCCAACTTTTTTGTTTGAGATATTGATGTCGCGTCTGATGCCTTCAATTTTATTAGTATAAAAGAATGCAAACTCATTGCATTTCTGCGTGGAATGGAGTTTAGCTGGTATTTGTGTTGGGGGGTTGGTCAGTCTGTCAACAGTTGCAAATAGGGTTTTCGCCTAATTAGTGTTGTTGTTTATGATATTAGAGAAGTATGTTTCTCTCGCACTTTTTAAGACTAAATTGTAGGCCCGGAGGCTCTCTTTGTAGATGTCATGGTGAATATGAAGTTTAGTACTCCGCCAGATTCGTTCAGCCTTCCTGCACTCTCTTCTCTGGGCTGTCACAACAGCAGCTTTTCTCCAGGGTTTGGTAGATCTATTACCGTGTACAGGGTCCTCCCGTTTCTTCATAGCTTCATTATTGCTACTTAGCTGGGTTCTAGCATGCTCCTGTCCACTGTTTTGAGGTCAGTGCTAGAGTGGTGTTGTTCCCACAAAGTCCATTCACTTCTACATTTACTTCTAACCGATTCATTTTTGTTTCCAGCAGTAAAATCTTCTGTAGGAATTTATGGTAATCTTCCGTAGAGAAGGGAGGCATCTTCTGCTAATTACCTTTAGCAGGCTCAGGCTTATCTTGTTTGGTAGGCCTCCTCGCGTAGCGTTGAGGAAGTCATAAAAATATTGAAAAATGCCCGTTTTATCTAAAAAAAATATATAATCCCACTGGTTTTGTAAATATCCAGGAGCTGTTGCTCTTTGTTTCTTATTGAGGAGAAGCAGATAGCAAAATATAGCAGAAAATCGCAGGCAAGGGTGAGAGCAAAGAGGAAAAGCGTCTGCACTGTAGCAAAGCCGGAAGCAACAGTAGATCCGTCCATCATGCATTGCTCTGAGGGAAAAGTGACGGTCGGTAAGAGAGCGGCGTGATGGAGACGAATCTGTGAAGATGAAACATTTAATGTGAGCAGAGCAACACAGACACACATTTATCAATTTGGGGAAATACTTATCACCTCCACATTGACTTCTATCCCTTCACAATAAAAGCTCTAAACATGTAGCATCACTGTTGACCTGGGGAAACTTAAATTCACTCACAGTGTTTGTTATTATGGACGGTCCAACGGCAGCTTCAAACAGTTTGAAAGACGAACAAAACAAAACTACAAATCTACACAGTTCGGTTCAGTTTAGGACAAAAAAAAAAAAAAAACATGAAATTCAAACACAAAAACACAACAAAATTATACATTTTGGAACTTTTCTGTGGAAAGGTAAAAGAGGAAAACACCAACAACGCAAGGTAGCCCCGCCCCCTAAAGCATCCCCTGCTTTCTGGTCTGGTGGACTCTAAATGGACCTGTCAATCAGCAGGTAAGATGAATCCATGGCAACACAAAGAGAGACAGAGAGAGCGCCACCTTTAGGCCAAATGAGGCAACATACACAAGCCCAGTCTGATTTGTACAGTAGAAATAAAGAAAAACACTTTTTGTAATAAAAATATCAATATAATCAACTTTGGGGTTGCCAGGTTTGAAAAAAACCTTTGCAGCTGTAAATGTTTACTAGTAAGTTGTTAATCAAAGATTTGTGGTCCAGATTCACTGCAGCTTCATCAACGTTATTATAGCAACTTAAAACGTGTTGTTATTAATGTTTTATAAAGATACCATTTAATTAGTTACAACCTGAAATCTATTCATAATTAACTGAATACTCAAGTTTAACTTTTACTCTCTACCTGAAATGGTTTGCTATTATATCAACTTCATATGTTTTTAATATTTTACTCCATGTTTCTACATGATTTACATAAAAAATAAATCATTAAAAATCATTAATCAATCATTACAAATGCTGTTTAACGTAATGTTACTCACTCTAATATTTTTTTATGTTATAGTTTAATCCGTAAAGCCAATAAAGTTAATTAACATTTACAGACATCTATTGATTTGGTTCAATGTAAGCAAATATGAACTCCATTACCCACAAGTCCTGTAGTGTGATGTCAGTAAACTGCACACAGCTTTGCTTGTATTAAAAACATTGTTCAAAAGAAAACTAAAGACTAAAGAGGAGGAAGAGATTGTTAAAAAAAACATCACATCATCCGCAAACATTCGATCCAAATCTTCTTCTGTCATCTTCTTTCATTTCAAGCCACATTTTCCAAATATTGAGAAAGACGACGATGATTTAAGACCAGACCGGCGTATCGGAAATAAACGTTGTCATGGCCAGGCCACCCGTCGGCTCCTGGACTGCGGTTTCGAAGCCTTTGGCTGTCGCCATCTTGGACGTTTGCAACCAGTGAAGGGGCCAGGGCCACGCCCCCCCTCACCACCAAACAAAAGGACGATGCTGCAACTCCGTACGTGGATGGAAATGGGACGTAAAGATAAGAAACAAACGAAACAAAAAGCTCACTTTTTTGACACAAAGTGGTTTCAAGCCATTTAACAATTCTAATTTAATTTAACAATTCTAACGTGTTACATTTAAACAGGTTCCCAACACGTTTCCCACACAAATTCATTACGAAACAAGTTTGGAAAAATATCGTAGGGACAGAAATATCGTACAAAAATAGCAACGAGCTCCCCGATCTACACTCAACAAAAATATAAATGCAACACTTTTGTTTTTGCTCCCATTTTTCATGAGATTGACTTAAAGATCTAAAATTCATTCCAGATACACAATATTACCGTTTCTCTCAAACATTGTTCACAAATCTGTCTAAATGTGTGATAGTGAGCACTTCTGCTTTGCTGAGATAATCCATCCCACCTCACAGGTGTGCCACATCAAGATGCTGATCTGACATCATGATTAGTGCACAGGTGTACCTTACACTGTCCACAATAAAAGGCCACTCTGAAATGTGCAGTTTTGTCTCACAGCAAAATGCCACAGATGCCACAAGCATTGAGGGAGCGTGCAATTGGCATGCTGACAGCAGGAATGTCAACCAGATCTGTTGCTCGTGCATTGAATGTTCATTTCTCCACCATAAGCCGTCTCCAAAGGCGTTTCAGAGAATATGGCAGTACATCCAACCGGCCTCACAACCGCAGACCATGTGTAACCACACCAGCCCAGGACCTCCACATCCAGCAGGTTCACCTCCAAGATCGTCTGAGACCAGCCACTCAGACAGCATGCTCGTCGTCCTCATCGGGGTCTTGACCTGACTCCAGCTCGTCGCCGTAACAGACTTGAGTGGGCAAATGCTCACATTCGATGGCGTCTGGCACGTTGGAGAGGTGTTCTCTTCACGGATGAATCTCGGTTTACATTGTTCAGGGCAGATGGCAGACAGCGTGTGTGGCGTCGTGTGGGTGAGCGCTTTGCTGATGTCAATGTTGTGGATTGAGTGGCCCATGGTGGTGGTGGGGTTATGGTATGGGCAGGCATCTGTTATGGACGAAGAACACAGGTGCATTTTATTGATGGCATTTTGAATGCACAGAGATACCGTGATTAGATCCTGAGGCCCATTGTTGTGCCATACATCCATGAACATCACCTCATGTTTCAGCAAGATAATGCACGGCCCCATGTTGCAAGGATCTGTACACAATTCTTGGAAGCTGAAAATGTCCCAGTTCTTGCATGGCCAGCATACTCACCGGACATGTCACCCATTGAGCATGTTTGGGATGTGCTTGACCGGCGTATACGACAGCGTGTACCAGTTCCCACTAATATCCAGCAACTTCACACAGCCATTGAAGAGGAGTGGACCAACATTCCACAGGCCACAATTGACAATCTGATAAACTCTATGCGAAGAAGATGTGTTGCACTGCATGAGGCAAATGGTGGTCACACCAGATACTGACTGGTTCTGAGTCCCCAGACCCCCAACAAAGCAAAAAAATGCACATTTCAGGGTGGCCTTTTATTGTGGACAGTCTAAGGCACACCTGTGCACTAATCATGATGTCAGATCAGCATCTTGATGTGGCACACCTGTGAGGTGGGATGGATTATCTCAGCAAAGCAGAAGTGCTCACTATCACACATTTAGACAGATTTGTGAACAATGTTTGAGAGAAATGGTAATATTGTGTATCTGGAATTCATTTTAGATCTTTAAGTCCATCTCATGAAAAATGGGAGCAAAAACAAAAGTGTTGCGTTTATATTTTTGTTGAGTGTATTTGGCCGATTCAATTATTTTGAAATTCATGTATTTGTTAAAATAAAATGCTAATTCCAAATGTGTTACTAATCCATTCAAATTTGTAATATGTGACAAAGACATTACAATTAATAATATTGAGAATACATTACAATTATCAAGATTACTAATACATTAAATAATCAATATTTGTACTAATACATTATCATTTTTAATAATACACTATTCTAAACAAATGATAAATAATCTTATTGATACAGTAAAGGTAAAAATATGCTACGTCAAAATAATTACAGTTATCACTAATTAATTTAAATTATTTAAAGGAAAGGAATCAAATTTAAAATTAACCAAATTATTAATAAAAATGTGTTTTCGAACAAACCGCCAACACGTCGTACGTAGAGCGACGGGACGAAGCGCATCGAGCGTTATTGAAAGTTACGTACTGCTAATAATACAATAATATATAAATAATACTCTGATAGTAACGTGCAAATAAAGATTCCTCAGACTTTGTTTTTCATGCTTAAACCTTTAATTATGTGTAAGATGAGATAAACTCTGAAGGAAGAAAAGAAGAAAGAATTATGGATCAATAAGATACAATGATCAGATGATCAGATGAAGATGAAGCACGTTTCTCCTTCATCCAAACGGATGAAAGCGTTTGCGACGATAAGCTTTTCTGGCGCAGACGGACGGTATTTTGTCTTTGCAGGACTGGTCGTTAAACTTCCTCTGACCTGTGAAACACAGAGGGAGATGTTTAGGGGCAGAGCGGCACCCTTACTGGATCTGGATCCGTCTGGATCTGGATCCATGTGGATTCTGGTGTGAAGCTGCGAACAAAGTTAGCTTCTATAATTCAAGGTTTAACTTTACAGCTTAAGTGTTAAAGTCATCTTAGTAGCTAACTAGCATTGGTAGCGACCTGTCAATCAGCAGGTAAGCCCCGCCCCCTAAAGCATCCCCTGCTACTCAATTAATATATATATATAACCTTTTCTTTTTTTTTTTACCTCCAAAGTTCATCTCCAGACAGTCTTCATTGTGAAGATTATTAGGCTCTCCGTGATGCCAGTTGTGGAATTTAAAACCTGAACCGTCACTCCAGAACCAGAACCCCTCCTAGAAGATTAGAATACAACATTAAACCATAGACTGTAGGGGGGGGGGGTTCTCTAGCTGGCTCTGATTGGCACCTCTTGTCC
Source organism: Chelidonichthys spinosus (assembly GCA_029853015.1). Classification (NCBI taxonomy): domain Eukaryota; kingdom Metazoa; phylum Chordata; class Actinopteri; order Perciformes; family Triglidae; genus Chelidonichthys; species Chelidonichthys spinosus. Next base: position 15,021,817 of record CM056843.1, on the reverse strand, counting down.
ATCGGAGCCTCCAAGCCACGTTCTGGGGTATGAACGGCTAAACCTCTTGATCAGATTCTGGATCAGCCTGTACTCATGGAGGCTGTGCACCGATGCCAGGTTTCCACCGCGGGCCTGACAGTTTCTCTGCGGGGGGGGGGTGGAGAGAGACGTCACATGTCGAGCACAGGCAGCCAATCAGAAGATGAACAACATTGCGAACCGTCCCATCACCTCGGCGTTGGCCCAGCTCAGCGGCGTGGAAACATAGAGGAAGCAGCGGCCGTTAGCCCTCTTCCAACCCCCTCTACACGACAACGACCTCCTCCAAAACCGCTTCCACAACCACCTCTTTACGATGCTGTGCTCCACTGGAAACACATGTATGGAAAACATTTATTAGAGTTTAATGCTTCAACCATTCAGACATTCTGTGAAAATTGGAACAGATAGCAACTCACCGTTTGGAGGGAGCGGCTCCGTCGTGTCTTCCGACTCCGGAAGATCTGGAAGTTTGGAAAGGCACTCAGTAACTCACTAACTCGTTAACTCACTAACTCGTTAACTCGCCAACAGAGTCCCACGAACAATAATTCAATATTTCAGCTGCAACAAAAGACATTCTGTAAAAATCGGAACAGATAGCAACTCACCGTTTGGAGGGAGCGGCTCCGTCGTGTCCTCCGACTCCGGAAGATCTGGAAGTTTGGAAAGGCACTCAGTAACTCACTAACTCAGTAACTCGGTAACTCACTAACTCGTTAACTCGGTAACCGAGTCCCACGAACAATAATTCAATGTTTCAGCTGCAACAAAAGACATTCTGTAAAAATCGGAACAGATAGCAACTCACCGTTTGGAGGGAGCGGCTCCATCGTGTCCTCCGGCTCCGGAAGACCTGGAAGTTTAGAAAGGCACTCGGTAACTCACTAACTCAGTAACTCACTAACTCAGTAACTCTCCAACAGAGTCCCACAAACAATAATTCATTATTTCAGCTGCAACAAAAGACATTCTGTAAAAATTGGAACCGACAGCAACTCACCGTTTGGAGGGAGCGGCTCTGTTGTGTCCTCCAGCTCCGGAAGACCTGGAGGTTTGGAAAAGAACTCGGTAACTGAGTCCCAGAAATGGGTCGATGCCAACGCAAAAAGCCATCTGTTAATTTTTCGAAAACTAACACCTTTTGTTGCCTAAAACCCGACGTTGTTAAGTTTGAACCTAAAGTCTGAAAGTCGTGCTGAACGACTAGAAAAAGTTCATAAACTCCCAAATCTATGATGCTTACAACCAGCATCTATGCTAGCTAATGTATAGAGGTGAGGGAGGGGGTAAATTTTCCAAGAAATACATTTGCCACTTTTTTCCTGAGAATATTGCCCCTTCTCTCCCCTCCGTGTTTTTTCCCTACAGAGGCCGTGATACGCTGTCGAACTTTTGTTACTGTAGCAATCCCCCCAAAAAATCTTCACAGTAATTACATCTGTCAAATATATGTATATTTAATATTCACCTCTGAGATACTAGGGCACAAATACGGTGTACTTGCACGTGTACTTTCCCCTCTTTGCGTTCCCATGATGCCCTGCGTTAACACTCACCGGTGGTGGCGCCGGCGGCGGTGGTCAGAGCCGCAGCAAAGACGAGCAGAGACGCGGTCAGCATCATGGTTCGGACGAAGATCTTCAACAGGAAACGAAAATGCGAACGAAGCAGAACTGTAGCAGGTTGGTCTCCTTTCAGGGTCGACTGGTGGCTTCAGCCTCCCTGCTGCTCTTTTATTCAGCCAAGTCGTTGTTTTAGGACGGCACCACCCGGCCGGACTTGTTGACTTTAACAGCCAAAGCAAGTCCAGAACAACAATTCTTGAGAAGTTCCTCTACAACAGGATCTAAGGATCTAGTGGATTAGCAGTGAGGCGTCATCAGCAGACATGGAGACGCTGAAAGAAGATATTAAACAATCAAAGGTGACGTTGTGTGGGTTAATAAGGCGTGAGCCTTCCTGTCTGACAGGAAGGCTCTCCGATCTAAGTGGTTTACTTTTAACTTTTCTAAATAAGCAGTTGATTGGTTTGGGTCATATCTTCAAACTCAAGAACAGTGTGTTGAAGTTAACGAAGAAAAGTCATCTATTTTAAACACAATGTGAAGACCCCAAGGTTCAATACTTGCTCCACCGTTTAGTCATTTATAAATTACTTTAACTTTCCCCGATCAAAAGCCGTCCGTTGGCATCACTACCAAATACTAAAAAGATACTTAACTTTGAGAACCCCGAACCTCTTTCCAGGTCATCCAGACACCTGCCATAACAGAGCGATATCTAGTGGCCGGATGTAATCAATGTTGTCAATAGCCCTTTAACTCTTCCTAATATTTAACTTGTATCTTTAATAATATACATTACTGATTGTGTGGTGTGTATATTAGTGTACTGTGTAATGTCCTTTTTATATCTTATTATGCTGATTATGTACATGTATTTTATTACTGTGTAATGTAGTTTTTATATCTTATTATGCTGATTATGTACATGTATTTTATTACTGTGTAATGTAGTTTTTATATCTTATTATGCTGATTATGTATATGTATTTTATTACTGTGTAATGTAGTTTTTATATCTTATTATGCTGATTATGTACATGTATTTTATTACTGTGTAATGTAGTTTTTATATCTTATTATGCTGATTATGTATATGTATTTTATTACTGTGTAAAGGAGGTGTAACTGGTAAACTGTGAGAATGAACTGATGTGAAACGATGCGTTGGTGAGAAAACAGACTGAACCGTGAACCAGACTCCTGGTCTGGCAACACATCCATCACTATGAAATTAAAGATGCATCACATGTCACCAGTAAAGTTATAGACGCCCAAAGGTAAATATTCGGTAAGAGAGCGGTGTGATGGAGATGAATCTGTGAAGATGAAACATTTAATGTGAGCAGAGCAACACAGACACACATTTATCAATTTGGGGAAATACTCTTATCGCCTCCACGTTGACTTCTATCCCTTCACAATAAAAGCTCTGAACATGTAGCATCACTGTTGACCTGGGGAAACTTAAATTCACTCATAGTGTTTGTTATTATGGACGGTCCAACGGCAGCTTCAAACAGTTTGAAAGACGAACAAAACAAAACTACAAATCTACACAGTTTGGTTCAGGGAACACTCAGTTCGGTTTAGGACAAAAAAAAAAAAAACATGAAATTCAAACACAAAAACGTAACAAAATTACACATTTTGGAACTTTTCTGTGGAAAGGTAAAAGAGGAAAACACCAACAACGAAAGGTAGCCCCGCCCCCTAAAGCATCCCCTGCTTTCTGGTCTGGTGGACTCTAAATGGACCATAATGTTTAAAGGATTTACGGTATGCCCTGCAATGCATTCGACTCACGGCGAGTGTGGAGAGACGGTGCGCCGCTCCGTCCCGCAAGCTCTCGAAAATCTTTAAACTGAATGTTCATCTAAAATAAAGACAGATTCAGCAACTGCATAGCTTATTTCTCGCATAAAATGTTTTCAGAAACACGTTTTGGTGAACTACTGTCGTAAAATAACGAGCCGACAAGTTGGTCGGTTTGAAATCCGGGAGCAGACAGGACAGCTGTGAAAGCGATCGTCCAATCAGGTGCAGCCATGTAGTGTGCACGTGATTGTATGAAGGAGAGCGCCTGTCAATCATCCCACATAATTGATGTGTAGGCCTTCATGAATAATTTCAAATAGCCTACCTATCCATGAGACCATTTTCTCATAGACTTCTATACGACCAGAGAGGAGTCGCCCCCTGGTGGCCAGCAGAGAGAATAACAGTTTAAGGCAGTTCAGATCTGGAGGTCGTCTCCTGGTTCAGTGCACCACCTGACTTCTGCAGACTTGTTTGAAACAAATATACTAAATATATACATATATTTACCTCGAAAGTTCATCTCCAGACAGTCTTCATTGCGATAATTATTAGGCTCTCCTTTATGCCAGTAGTGGAAGTTAAAACATGTACCGTCACTCCAGAACCAGGACCCCTCCTAGAAGATAAGAATACAACATTAAACCATAGACTGTAGGGGGGGGGTTCTCTGGTCGGCTCTGATTGGATGCCGTTTTCAGCGAGGTTACTTATCCGTTCTGTGCGACGCACCTCTTGTCCATCGGAGCCTCCGAACCATGTATTCGAGTATGAACCACTCATCTTCTTGATCAGATTCTGGATCAGCTTGTACTCATGGAGGCTGTGCACTGATGCCAGGTTTCCACCGTGGGTTTGACAGTTTCTCTGCGGGGGGGATGGAGAGACATGTCACATGGCGAGCACAGGCAGCCAATCAGAAGACGAACAAAACTGCGAACCATCCCGATCACCTCGGCGTCGTCCCAGCTCAGCGGTGTGGAAACATAGAGGAAGCAGCGGCCGTTGGCACTCGTCCAACCCCCTTTACACGACAAAGACCTCTTAACGACGGCGTGCTCCACTGGAAACACATTTAGAGAAATGTTTATAAGAGTTCAACGTTTCAGCTGCAACAAAAGATATTCTGTAAAAATTGGAACAGATAGACCTGGAGGTTTGGAAAGGCACTCGGTAACTCGGTAACCGAGTCCCACAAATGGGTCGATGCGAACACAAAAAGCCATCTGTTGGTTTTCTAAAACGAACACCTTTTGTTGCCTAAAACCGACGTTGTTCAGTTTGAACCTAAAGTCTGAAAGTCGTGCTGAATTACAAGAAAAAAATAAAAGGAAAATTCATGTCCACAAACGGTGTATCAGGGCCACTGTAGAAAGAAAAATTGCAAATTTGCGAGTCCCAAATTTATGATGCTTACAACCAGCATCTATGCTAGCTAACGTCCCATGAACGTACGTTTATGTTTGTAATGAATCATCTCAACGTGTGACGCCTCGTTAAGGTCCTTAGGGTGATGATGTTGATGCTGATTGTGGCTTTTATTCAGGCCATGTTGTCATCTTATGGGTGTTTATTGATCGGGCCGGTTGGGCTGAGATGCTAGCGGTAGCTTTCACTTGTTGTCATAGCAACGGCAAACATCCGGCGTTAGTGGGAACCAAACTTCTTCATATCGCCCATATTCATTCTATACACCTGTATGTTAACGTGAATATATGCCAAAAAAACACAGAGGTGAGGGAGGGGGTGAATTTTCAGAACAAAAAATTTGCCTAAAACCTCACAAATTTGCCCCTTTTTTTCCTCCGAATATTGCCCCTTCTCTCCCCTCCGTGTTTTTTCCCTACAGTGGCCGTGATACGCTGTCGAACTTGTGTCACTGTAACAACCACCAAAAAAATATCTTCACAGTAATTACAGCTGTCAAATATATCTATATATAATATTCACCTGAGATACTCTAGCACAAATACGGAGGAGTTGAACGTGTACTTTCCCCTCTTTGCGTTCCCATGATGCCCTGCGTTAACACTCACCGGTGGCGGCGCCGTTGGCAGTGGTCAGAGCCGCAGCAAAGACGAGCAGAGACGAATCGTGGTTTGGACGAAGATCTTCAACTGGAAACGAAAATGCGAACGAAGCAGAACTGTAGCAGGTTGGTCTCCTTTCAGGGTCGACTGGTGGCTTCAAACTACCTGCTGCTCTTTTATTCAGCCAAGTCGTTGTTTTAGGACGGCACCACCCGGCCGGACTTGTTGACTTTAACAGCCAAAGCAAGTCCAGAACAACAATTCTTGAGAAGTTCCTCTACAACAGGATCTAAGGATCTAGTGGATTAGCAACGAGGCGTCATCTGCACACATGGAGACACTGAAACAAAGATATTATCACAGGTGATGTTGTGTGGGTTAATAAGGCGTTGTATCGTAATGGAACGGCACCCTTCTACCTTCAAACACTGGTCAAACCCCATGCCCCGAAGCGAGCACTTCGCTCCTCTACTTCAGCTGGGCGGCTGGTACCACCATCGCTGAAATCAAACAAATGTCGCTCAGCAAAGTCCAGAGTCTTCTCTGTTCTGCTCCTCAGTGGTGGAACGAACTCCCGACCAATGTCAGGACAGCAGAGTCATTTGCCATCTTCTGAAAAAGGCTCAAGACTCACCTGTTCAGACTTCACCTGGACTCTACATAGCATGACCCACTAGCACCCCCCCCCCCACAAAAAAAAACACTTCTATGTTCTAACCTATGGCACTTAAGGTGGCTGTTCTTAAGGTATGTTTGATGAACATCTACTACTTTACTCAGACGAGGATCCAACACTTGTTTCTATTTTTAGCTCTTACTTTATAGGCAATGATATTTTGTGGTTTCTTTCTTTTGACAAATATACTTATTGTAAGTCACTTTGGACAAAAGCGTCTGCTAAATGCCCTAAATGTAAATGTCATATCTTCAAACTCGAGAACAGTGTGTTAAAGTTAACGAAGAAAAGTCATCTATTTTAAACACAATGTGAAGACCCCAAGGTTCAATACTTGCTCCACCGTTTAGTCTTTTTATAAATGACTTTAACTTTCCCCGATCAAACGCCGTCCGTTGGCATCACTACCAAATACTAAAGAGATACTTAACTTTGAGAACTTCACTCATCTTTGTTTTCTTAAAATCATGTTCAAATGTCTACATAGTTGAGCCCCGAGCCTCTTTCTCAGTCTCTTGACCACACACACAGCGGGCTGAACTACACTCAACAAAAATATAAACGCAACACTTTTGTTTTTGCTCCCATTTTTCATGAGATGGACTTAAAGATCTAAAATTCATTCCAGATACACAATATTACCATTTCTCTCAAACATTGTTCACAAATCTGTCTAAATGTGTGATAGTGAGCACTTTTGCTTTGCTGAGATAATCCATCCCACCTCACAGGTGTGCCACATCAAGATGCTGATCTGACATCATGATTAGTGCACAGGTGTGCCTTAGACTGTCCACAATAAAAGGCCACCCTGAAATGTGCATTTTTTTCTGCTTTATTGGGGGTCTGGGGACTCAGAACCAGTCAGTATCTGGTGTGACCACCATTTGCCTCATGCAGTTCAACACATCTTCTTCGCATAGAGTTTATCAGATTGTCAATTGTGGCCTGTGGAATGTTGGTACACTCCTCTTCAATGGCTGTGTGAAGTTGCTGGATATTAGTGGGAACTGGTACACACTGTCGTATACGCCGGTCAAGCACATCCCAAACATGCTCAATGGGTGACATGTCCGGTGAGTATGCTGGCCATGCAAGAACTGGGACATTTTCAGCTTCCAAGAATTGTGTACAGATCCTTGCAACATGGGGCCGTGCATTATCTTGCTGAAACATGAGGTGATGTTCATGGATGTATGGCACAACAATGGGCCTCAGGATCTCATCACGGTATCTCTGTGCATTCAAAATGCCATCAATAAAATGCACCTGTGTTCTTCGTCCATAACAGATGCCTGCCCATACCATAACCCCACCACCACCATGGGCCACTCGATCCACAACATTGACATCAGCAAAGCGCTCACCCACACGACGCCACACACGCTGTCTGCCATCTGCCCTGAACAATGTAAACTGAGATTCATCCGTGAAGAGAGCACCTCTCCAACGTGCCAGACGCCATCGAATGTGAGCATTTGCCCACTCAAGTCTGTTACGGCGACGAGCTAGAGTCAGGTCAAGACCCCGATGAGGACGATGAGCAAGCAGTTGAGCTTCCCTGAGACAGTTTGTGCAGAAATTGTTTGGTTATGCAAACCAATTGTTTCAGCAGCTGTCTGAGTGGCTGGTCTCAGACGATCTTGGAGGTGAACCTGCTGGATGTGGAGGTCCTGGGCTGGTGTGGTTACACGTGGTCTGCGGTTGTGAGGCCGGTTGGATGTACTGCCATATTCTCTGAAATGCCTTTGGAGACGGCTTATGGTGGAGAAATGAACATTTCAATGCACAAGCAACAGATCTGGTTGACATTCCTGCTGTCAGCATGCCAATTGCACGCTCCCTCAATGCTTGTGGCATCTGTGGCATTTTGCTGTGAGACAAAACTGCACATTTCAGAGTGGCCTTTTATTGTGGGCAGTATAAGGTACACCTGTGCACTAATCATGATGTCAGATCAGCATCTTGATGTGGCACACCTGTGAGGTGGGATGGATTATCTCAGCAAAGCAGAAGTGCTCACTATCACACATTTAGACAGATTTGTGAACAATGTTTGAGAGAAATGGTAATATTGTGTATCTGGAATGAATTTTAGATCTTTAAGTCCATCTCATGAAAAATGGGAGCAAAAACAAAAGTGTTGCGTTTATATTTTTGTTGAGTGTAGTTGAGCCCCGAGCCTCTTTCGGGGTCCATCCAGAGACCTGCCATAACAGAGCGACATCTAGTGGCCGGATGTAATCAATGTTGTCAATAGTACCTTTAAGTGTTGGCTAAAAGAGAAACAAAGCTGTACCCTTTAACTCTTCCTGATATTTAACTTGTAAATGTAATAATATACAGAACTTATTTTGTGGTGTGTATATTAATGTACTATGTAATGTAGTTTTTATATCTTTTTATGCTGATTATGTCATGACTGTGGGTTTTGTTGTTTTGGTTTCTGGGGTTTTTGTAGTCATTCTGTCTTGTGTTGTCACTTGTTTTTCTTTTCTTGTCCATGTCATGACTGTTGGTTTTTGTAGTGTTGGTTTCCTGTTTTATTTTGTAGTCCTGCTGTCTTGTACTTCCTGGATCTTGTTGTTTCTGCTGTCTTGACTCCTCCACCCTCTCGTGTTGATTACCCTCCCTGCCCTAATGGGTTTCACCTGTCCCTCGTCAGCTCCCTGCCTCCCTGTGGATTTAGTCTTCCCTTCACTCCTGGTCCGGTCATTGTATCGGTCTGCCTCTGTCCACGTCTGTTCATGGTCCTGCCTGTTTCAAGTCCCTTAGTGGTATGTTTTGGTTTTCAGTTTTACATGTCTGATTTGAACTTTGCCTTTTTTTGTTGCTACTTTGCCTTTTGTCCCCTTTTTGAGTGTTTTTTTCTACCTGACTCCCTGGTTTTTGTATCCAGCTTAAATAAACCTCGCTTTTCGTTTCTCACTATCTTGCCCCCTCGTCTGATTAACTGCATTTGGGTCCTACCCGTCGTGACGGATTATGTACATGTATTTTATGACTGTGTAATGTAGTTTTTATATCTTATTATGCTGATTATGTATCTGATTTATTACTGTGTAATGTAGTTTTTAATATCTTATGTTGATTATGTATATGTATTTTATTACTGTGTAATGTAGTTTTTATATCTTATGTTGATTATGTATATGTATTTTATTACTGTGTAATGTAGTTTTTATATCTTATGTTGATTATGTACATGTATTTTGTTACTGTGTAATGTAGTTTTAGCAGGTTGTTCATTGAAATAATTTGGTGCTGATTATGTTGTGTAAATGTACGAGCTTAACGAAAATCTGTGCAGCACATCAGCTGCATTCTTTGTATTGGAAGGACGTTAAACTGTATCGTCCCTCTATTCTATTCTATATGGTGCTTTATCATTGAACCGTCATGTCACATTTTTTTAAATTGTAGGGTTTTTTTGGGGCTTTGCAGGGTTAAAAGGAGGCGTAACTGGTAAACTGAGAATGAACTGATGTGAAACGATATGTGAACCAGGCCTGTTTGCTCCGACTCCTGGTCTGGCAACGAGGCAACACATCCATCACTATGAAATTAAAGATGCATCACATGTCATCAGTAAAGTCATTGAGGCCCAAAGGTAAATATTAAGTCTGTCACGGTTGGTAAAACTACAGAGTCACATGAAAGACTGAAAAACAGCAGCATTATAGACCATCATGCATTGCTCTGAGGGAAAAGTGACGGTCGGTAAGAGAGCCGAATCTGTGAAGATGAAACATTTAATGTGAGCAGAGCAACACAGACACACATTTATCAATTTGGGGAAATACTCTTATCGCCTCCACGTTGACTTCTATCCCTTCACAATAAAAGCTCTAAACATGTAGCATCACTGCTGACCTGGGGAAACTTAAATTCACTCACAGTGTTTGTTATTATGGACGGTCCAACGGCAGCTTCAAACAGTTTGAAAGACGAACAAAACAAAACTACAAATCTACACAGTTCGGTTCAGGGAACACTCGGTTCGGTTTAGGACAACCCCCCCCCAAAAAACTTTAAATTCAAACACAAAAACGCAACAAAAGTACACATTTTGGAACTTTTCTGTGGAAAGGTAAAAGAGGAAAACACCAACAACGCAAGGTAGCCCCGCCCCCTAAAGCATCCCCTGCTTTCTGGTCTGGTGGACTCTAAATGGACCATAATGTACTAAATGAACATCATGCTGGATTGAAGAAGACTTGAAACTAGAGATTGAGACCATAAACTCATGTTTACAATGTTTAATGAGATAATACATCAAGAGAGAAGTAGGACCATTTTCTCATAGACTTCTATACAACCAGAGAGGAGTCGCCCCCTGGTGGCCAGCAGAGAGAAGTAGGACCATTTTCTCATAGACTTCTATACAACCAGAGAGGAGTCTCCCCCTGGTGGCCAGCAGAGAGAAGTAGGACCATTTTCTCATAGACTTCTATACAACCAGAGAGGAGTCGCCCCCTGGTGGCCAGCAGAGAGAAGTAGGACCATTTTCTCATAGACTTCTATACAACCAGAGAGGAGTCTCCCCCTGGTGGCCAGCAGAGAGAAGTAGGACCATTTTCTCATAGACTTCTATACAACCAGAGAGGAGTCGCCCCCTGGTGGCCAGCAGAGAGAAGTAGGACCATTTTCTCATAGACTTCTATACAACCAGAGAGGAGTCGTCCCCTGGTGGCCAGCAGAGAGAAGTAGGACCATTTTCTCATAGACTTCTATACAACCAGAGAGGAGTCGCCCCCTGGTGGCCAGCAGAGAGAAGTAGGACCATTTTCTCATAGACTTCTATACAACCAGAGTGGAGTCGCCCCCTGGTGGCCAGCAGAGAGAAGTAGGACCATTTTCTCATAGACTTCTATACAACCAGAGAGGAGTCGCCCCCTGGTGGCCAGCAGAGAGAAGTAGGACCATTTTCTCATAGACTTCTATACAACCAGAGAGGAGTCGCCCCCTGGTGGCCAGCAGAGAGAAGTAGGACCATTTTCTCAAAGACTTCTATACAACCAGAGAGGAGTCGCCCCCTGGTGGCCAGCAGAGAGAAGTAGGACCATTTTCTCATAGACTTCTATACAACCAGAGAGGAGTCGCCCCCTGGTGGCCATTAAACCAAATGTGTAAAAAATGGTCAAGATGATGTGATTCCTCTCAACAGAACAAAAGTTTCACATAAAAACAGTCGGGATTTACGAGATACAGGTTTTAATCGTGAAATAAAAATGGCATTTTACAGCATTTTCGGACGACACATTGAATCCCGACGAGTTGACGGTAAATTCACGAGGAAGATTCGCTGACTCACACGATTAAACACGTATGTGCAAAGTTTAATGTATGCAAACTTAAAAAAACAGGTCGATGGGCTCCGGAGTAACAGTTCATCTGTGTTGCATTAGAAACATAAAATGCTATTATCATGTACATACGACGGTATTCACAGACGGCGGTGAGTTCAAACGTTAAACTGCTGCAGCGTCACCTTTTTCCTTTTTACATTCATGTATTAAAAAAAAAAGCGTTGAAGTCGGAATCAATCAGAAACGGAGACTTGAGGACTTGAACCTCTCGCTGGTTCCTTTGGAAGCTTCTGGTAATATTTCTGAAAAGAGAGAAGAGAACATGGTGAAAGAGTATCATCTTTACAGATAACTCTTATTATTATTATTATGTACCAATCCAATGGTCAGTATTCAGTCTACTTATTCTGTCACTTGTTCATCACATTAAATGAGATGTTCTTGTCCTCTAAACAACCAACATGATGTTTGGAGACAGCTTTTTACAGAAGGACCACAAATGAAAGGAAAACTAATTCCACTAACAGATCCACAGAAATATAATCACCAACTATTTTCATCATCTGTTCATCATCAAAAGTCATTTTTCATAAAGAAATGTCAAAAAATGCTGTTTTCAGTCCCTCAGATATGGAGATCTTCTTTCCTCTGTTCTATCATAGATGTCATCACATA